>CAJHQQ010000929.1:0-129734 GCA_905132885.1 Moricandia moricandioides | reverse complement strand
TGTGTGAACACTATGATGCACATTGATCGTGACGCAATATACAATAACGGATAGTTTATATGGTGCAAAAATGTAGACAAACCGAAATTATTAACATACTGTATTTTTGTTGATCTGATCCGGCGATTAGTAGATCTTATGGACAATAGCAAGCCTTATTGATCTGTTATTAGATCAAACTGCTATGACCAGTTTATCTATCTAGACTTTTCCAAGGGATTAACAGTGTTTTTTATGACATGATTATTAGTTTTATATTTGTATTTTTATTTGTTTTTTACTTTGGTTAGACTTTTCAAGCCTGAGGCCCAATCCTACTAAGATCTGTGGAAACGATTTCAAACGAACCGGTTAAGTTTTTTGAAAGTCTCAATCGTGTGCTTCTATTTTGTATAGACACATTTTCGGCAAACATATATTATGGTCCTATGAGATATTTGGGAATACATGAAACTTAACATCTGCAGTTTCAGTCTAATAATATTACTATTTTAGTACTCCTTTGTTCATAAATGATATATATATATATATATATATATATATATTTGTGTGTTAATTTCATATTAAAAATAAACTAAAGTTGATTATAAAGACACATTTTCTATGTTAAGTTATTTATATAAATTTAAACTAATACGTTCTCAGATTCATTTTAATTATTGTTATAGATTATTTCTTTTAACTGTTTTTTATGTTTCCAATTCAGTTATTAGATAATTTTTCTAATTTTAATCTTATTCTTGTAGTTTATTAATTAACATAATCAAATAAAACTATGTATTAATTTGGTAAAATATAAAAATTTTAATTCTATTGAAAAGACATAATCCTTCAACATTAGTTAAAATTGCTATTATTAATAGATATTAAAATAATTGTATTTTATTGTTAAAAAAAGAGTAAGCAAATGAACCAAATCATACTTTCACTTTCAACTTTTTATTCAGACTAACATCTAATAAAAGACAAAGAGAAAATCTAAAACCAAACCTCTATTTTTTTTAATTATCCGAAAGAAGAAGAATGAGCATACTTTTTCTTTTCTAATTAAATCCCATTCTCTTCTACAATTATTTATCAACTCTCACATGCAAATTAATTTGCACCATTATTTGAATTATTTCAATATTTAAGTCTGTAACAAATAATAGCTTGTTATTGATCAATGGTAAATAAACAGAAAACACTTTCTTTTGGAATTAGTCTAAACTCTTCCATGGATTTGGTATAATCCGTGTTAATCAAAAAAGCCACACAGAAAGCAACAGTATTAAATCTTATAGTATATTTCTTTTCTGTACTTTATATAAATTTCAATTGATTCGATTTTGATCAGAAAATGTAGAGAATTATTTTCGTGAAGTAAGGGGCCCAAATTTTGATAAAGCAAAAACTAGAGGGCCCTAAAAGAGAGACGTCTAACTAGATTTGTTGGGTTAGAGATAAAAAACAGGGCCTAGCTCTTTAAGCAGATACAAGAAGAGAGCCCAAATTGTAGTAACAACCAGAGGACCTATTTACATGTTGTTTTTGACTTATTTAATGGGTTTCATTTAGATAAATAACTGAACCCAAACAAAAATAATAATATATACTACTAGTTTGCCTTAATGCAATTACGCAAGTGATAGAAAATGAACTTATTGCGATTCCTTTTCTGAATACTGTGTAGGTCACGTCACGTACGTTGCTTTCATCAGCTCATACATACATCTAGTAATGGCAATTGGGTTGTACCGACCTGCCTAAGCCCGCTCCGCCGCGGTACTAGATTGATGCGGGTCTTGGCGGTACAGGCCCGCGCGTGACGCGGTCTCGAGAAGTGCAACCCAATCCCGACCCGCGACTTGCACAGGCCCTTGGCGGGTCGGCCCGCGGGACTCCGGTCTCTATGAACCCTGCGCATATTATCTGCAAAAAAAGAGGCCAATAGAGATAAAAACACAACAAAAGTCCTTCTACGAATCAGTTAAACACAAGATGCTCAACCCATGACACAATAACAACATTATATAGTTCTTACTCGACAACAAAGAGTTAAGACCCGAGTGCATGATTACTCAATAAGAGAACAAAACGTTTAAATCAACAATAAGAGTTAGACCAAAGTGCATGCTTACTCAATAAGTTCTCGGTGAAGGTCATTTGCTCCAGATCGAAGACAAAGAGAACACCAGAAGCAAGATTGGAGCTTGAATCACCATCGCCATAGCACAAGAACCATCATCGGAGATTTGTAGGTGATCCAAACTTATATTCCTCTTTTGGTGAATCTTCGATGGTGCTGATCGAAGAAAAAGAGGACAACGGAAGGAAGATCGCCTCTTAATTGCCATTGTGTAACACTCTCTCATGTTTTTTTTTTCAGGTGAAGACTGAAGAGGTGACAAGAAGAAATGGTGTTGCGGGTCCTCAAATGTTCCGCGGGCTTTTTCAGGCCCATCCCGCCCAAGGCCTAGTTCCGCACAATCCCTAGCCCGCTAGGCCCGCTAAATTTTGGACCTTCAATGTCAGTGACCAATCCCGTCCCGCAGCATGATTTATTGGGCCAGGCCCACGGGCAGTTACACGAATTGCCATTCCTACATACATCATATTCAACTTTTACTGTTGGTTATGACGACTTTTCATAGTGTGATTGACATGCAATTAAAATCGTTAAATACTAATATTTTAGTGGGAGAGATTTTTTGAACATTATCCAGTGATAGTGTTTACATTAGGGTTGGATACAAGCCTGCTACTTGCTATTTTAGCTATACTTAAACATAATTTGCCTTGTACAAGTAATACAGATTTGGATTTATACGTAACTTGTTATAATGTATTTTATTATTTCAAATTACAAAAATGATTTATTTGACAATTACTTATCCCACTCTATTACTAACTATTTACGAATACTTGTGAACTACTTACAAATATTTTCATCTAATCAAAAAGCGTTTCTTAAATAATATTCTGTTATAAATGGACATAAGATTTTATTTTGTTTGCTGTATTAGTAAAAAACAATAAAGTTACTCTAAATAAAATATATTAGTTTATCTTAAAAATGAGTAAAAACTTAAATCTCTCGGTATAGAATTATTGTATAATTTTCCTATTAATGAAATTTCTTTTATGAGGCAAAATAACGAATAATATTAAGCTGGGTAACAATTTTTTTTACATATTGATTACAAGTAGCTGAATTCTACTACAAAAAAAACTCTATAAACTAATAATTATGATATTTATCAATTTAGAATTTTTTTGTCTTTTAGATTTGTATTAAAAAGGACTACAAAATAAACAAGAACTAGTTGCGACTACAAAACAAACTAAATAAATTTCGTTGGTCATTGTTGTTATGTTAGTCGTTATCCTTGGTCGCTGCTACCCAGCAGCACACATTGCAAATAAGAAAAAGTTTAGAAGTTTATAAAAATTTTATCATAAATTTTTTATAATTTTTTATAAAATATTTAGAAATTCAACCTCATCCTTTTAACACTAAACCCTAAACAATAGTCATTAAAATGTAAACTCAAATATTAATATATTTTTGAATGAGAATATTTTTGAAAAATAATACTTAATTTGTGGTATTCTTAACAATTCTTCAATAACTTTTTCAGAATTCCAAAAAATTTACTATTTAAATTTTTTTACGAGTTTTTCTAAAGTCTAGGCTTTTGCAAATTGTTATGTGGCATAATAATATTGTATATGGTGAGTGGTGTATGATACATTCAACAGTTTTATGAGGTTCAAAAAGGTCTCTCATTTTTTAGGATAATATGGAGTAGGACACTACATCACAGAGAGAGAGAGATGAAAGTTGTACACAAAATTCCTTAAGTACAAAACGACGAGACACTTTAATATATATAACAAACAGGAGTGTCATTGTTTTAGGCGTGCACTATCTCTATGTCGATTTGAAATGGACCGTCCAAGAAGAAGCAATTTTACTTTAGAAACTGCAATTTTGAGTGGCATGGACCAATCTTAAGGACAATGACATTAACCAATCTTCTAAGATCAAAATCGCAATAATCATGAAGGGGGACACGTTATGATTTGGTATCGCAGTGATTACGTATCATCGAGCTCCACCTTTTTTGATATTTTCTTTTTTCACTTCAAATCATTTTAGGTATCAGTTTATATCAATTTCCAGTCCATGAGACCCGGATCTTTATCGAATTTCCTGTTTGAGATGCAAATTGTATCGAAAATTTATTGTAGGTAAGATTTCATGTAACAGCTTAACAAAGAAAGGTAATGATTTGTTCGATACACTTTAGTAATCTTTTCTTCTTTTCATAAATGGTATATCTTATGTGTCATCATTGTATGTTAGTTACCAATATATTAACGTAAAAACTAAATCCATCGATGTTAAAGATATTATATACTGAATACCTAAATTTTGAAAAGTATTTGTATGATAACTATGGAAGACACATATTAACAACGTTTTGACATGGTGTTTATTTACATATGCTCCTAGGTCGTCGTGTGGCATATGCAAAATTCTTCCAAATCTTCAATGTTTGAGATAATCTTGCTTTCATTTCGAAGATTATGAAGTTATATTCAATATTTTATTTGATGATTTTGGAATTATATGATTTGAGTGTTATACTTTTTAATGTTCCAGAAGTTCAGCGTATATCTTCTAGAGAAAAGCGCCTAAATCATTTTAAATAACCCTTTTTGGGAGCGTAATAATTTTCTGCTAATTAACGGGGATTCAATTGTTCCTCTTAAACATGGGGATGATGCAACCTTAAGAATCATTAAAACAAGAATGATTGCATCATCAAATAGTTGAAACTGAAATGTGATCCAGCTTGAAATATTTTACTTACGTTGCGTAAAATTTCTAAGAGAATTGGTAACATTGGTGTCAATGTCGGAAAGTAATTTAATTTTAATTACTGGCCAGGCAGAAACATGAATCTTATCGCACAAAATTAATACTTTGTGTTCGAACGTCATTTTCATGTATTGGTTAGATCGGTGAGTATTAATCACTATGTGTTTTACTTTATGTATCAGGTTTTATTCAACAATACCTTATAGGAAATAATAACACTCTATTTTTCTTAAATTCTGTTTTTTTAAAATTTAATACATAAAAATGTTAGAATCTATATACCCAATAATATAGTTCAGGTAGACTTTAAACACAACTAAGCGTACATACATATATTGATGATTTATTTGTTTGCCCAAACAGATTGAAGATTGCTCAACTACATTATTGTGTATATAAATTGTTGATTTTTTTTGTTCAAATAGATTGTTGAATTATTGAAGACTTTATCAGACTTTACTGACTCGGATTTTATGTATATTCAATATCAACTTTTCAGCTGTATATCATGATAAATTAATATTAATGCAGACATATCCTAATCATGGGCAATTCTTTACCAAACAAACATACATACTTTACCTAGCATAATTTAAAGTAATCCATGTATCTATGATCAGATTCATCATCTCCGATGATCTAAGCCCTTTATCAAAAAGAGAAAAAAAAATCTTCCGATGATCTAGGTTCGGTACGGTGCTCAGATGAACTAGATACAGAGGAGTAGAACCAGACCGGCTAGTATAAGAGAATATTAAATCCAAAGTATCTCTGACGGACCCGTGATTGTGGTCGAGTAGTAAGGAGACGGGATTGGGACGCCAACACGTTTCAGGTTCGATCTACCTGCTGCGCGAAACTAAGTCACAATTATCCTGATCACCTTACACGGATATGGACCTATGCTTTAGGGCCCATTTGAATACCCGGAGAGAGGGTCTATCCCTTTCCATAGGCCTGGGATACCTCCAGGTTAATCAAAAAAAAAAAAAAATCTCTCACGTAATTTCTGTAAAATAACTATCTAAACTATTAAAACTGAAGTACATTTAGTAATTAACCCTAACATTTTCTAAATAATTACAATTGAATGTCACTGATATTATTTCTGCATTCAAACACTAATTCTTAATAAGAAAAAAATAAATTTGGGCTAAGCCCATTAACAATCTTTGTCATTAAAATTGAATATTTCATAAAAAAAATGAATATGTATTATTCAAAATTTATAATAAAAACAAAATTATACATATATATCATTAAATTAGTTTTATTTTTATTCATATTCATATAAGCTACCAACTATATTTGAACTATAAAAAAAAATAATGTTAATAATTTTTTATTAGAATCTGAACTTATTCATTTACAATAACAAAATTATGTAACTTTCCATAAAAATTTGATGACTAAAATACATACTAATATTTATTATAAATGGTTATATATACAAACAAATACAATGTATTATCATTTGTAAGATATATATCTAATAAGAATAACTAATGTAATTTATAAATTAAAAAAAAATAATCACCATATAATACATATATACAATTAGGTCTAGGACGGATCAAATATCTAGGGTATTCTAGGATATACGGTTTCGGATATGCATTTTCGGATTCGGATATTTGGGGTTAGAATATTCATACTAAAATCCACATACACGTAGACATTCGAACCTGTTTTTTAAATTTAAAATAAATTAAAAACTAACTATTAACCATCTATTTAGTCTATTTAAAATTATTATTTAAAAAAAATAAGAATCATTAAAATTTAATAAAATTTAAATTTTAGTTATTTTATATAAAAATATATATAATATACATAGATAACTATAATTAAATTTTAAATATTTAATATCTAGATCTGAATATCCAGACTTAAAATTTTGCTATCCGAATTTATAATTGGATCAATCGAATCCGTAAAATTTAATCATGATCCATGAATATCCGTTTTCGAAGAGGATAAGATCCTGAATCGGGTAACGGATATTGAATATTAAGTTCAAGTCATATATACAATTATATCAAACAAATTGCTTAAAATATTAGAAATTCACAAAAATAACACTCGTGCGGACGCGCGGGTCAAAGACTAGTAAGTTATTATAACTCATTACATTTCTTGGTTGGTACGGTATGCTTTAAAATATGTGTTCGTAGACTTGGAAGTCTTTTATGTATGTGTCTGTTTTTTATCATCATTCACATGCTTGTTAAAACTTATTTCATTATAAACTATGAACCTTAAATTTTCTTTATTAAGCTATACGAAATATATATTAATCTGAAAATATGGTTTCTGATAATTTTATAAATATTAACCAATATTCATTTTTTAATAAATATTCTCTGTTTACAATCTTGTAATATATTCAAAGTTAATTCTCTCAAATATTTATTTTTAAGTTTTTGTCACAAAATAACTTTAAAATGACTGAAATAGTTTTTTTTTTATAATTTTTTTTAATTTTAAACTTCACTTTAAAAACTACATCTAAGTTTAGATTAGTTAACCCAAAGGATATAATTGTATATTTAATAAAATTTATTTTGGTTATTTTTCTTCTTAAAAACTATTTTTGACAAAAAAAATTTAAGGTTATCTTAAGTTATTTATCTATATTCAATTTGACCAAGAATTACATAGTACTATCCCTTTTTACTTTTTTGGTCAACTTACATAGTACTATCCATTAATCATATTGTCTCCGTCTAGCATCGTCTCGTCATGTTTACCAAAAGAAAGAGTTACACTGAACATTTAGTGGTAGTGTTCTATATCACACATTCTGCAGTAAAATAGAAATGAAGTAGTTTGCTCAAAAGTAAAATAGATTTATGGTCGACACAAAAAAAAAAGTTGTAGGAAAGGAAGATCACACAGGATATTGAGGTAGCAAAACGAGACTTTGGTCTTGGGATGGCTTTTTCTATTTCTGGCTAATACATAAGAGCTGGTGCTCTTTGCCTCCACACACGTATATATGATCAGATTTTGTTCCGAAATGCTACGTATCTCTTCTTTCTCCAGTTTTTGTTTGTTTGTTTTTGTTTTACTCGTTAAAATGGGACGTATTCGATTCTTTTTCTTTAAATGAAACGAATTTTAGTTCCATATGAAATGCACCCATGATATATTTTTTATAAATATTTTATTTTTAGTTGTTTCTTTTGTGAACCCATTCTTTTTAGTCCATTAAAATCAATTATACAAAAGTAACAAAACCCACAAATGAAACGAAACAAATAAACTCATTTGAATTAAAAAATACACTGAAGTCTTAAAACTCACTTACGTTTTCTTATTATTTTAGTTAAGAACCCTTACTTCTAATATAATTAAACATTTTTGCAAACTTTTATTCAGTGTTGCGGATTTGAAATTTAGATTGCGATAAAACTCAAATTGCAAATTTATATGATACGTAATTTTGTTTCTTTTTTAATAAAAGATAAGATGTTATGGATTTTTAATTAAGCTTGCCATGTATTTATTTAAAAAAAATATTTTGGACAGAATGTAATTGTAAAATAATATGTAGTCTAGTGTGGTAAGAATTTAACTGTTTTTTTTTAAATATCCACTTATTATATACTAAAATGTGTGTAAATTTAATGTTTTATTGACTCCATTTAGTTCATTTGTGCTGGTTTGACCATTTTACATTTATCCCGAAACTAATTTTAGCTTTTATTGTTCTTATTATTTGACCAATAACGCTTAATAAAGCATTTGAAGTACTGTTTCTGTGAATAAGAAAACTAGGAGTATTATTAGGCAAAAAAGAACTAGAAATATAATAATTCGGTTGTATATGTAGTTTTCTTTAATTAATTGTACATGTATTTTCAACATGCAGTCATGCTTTTCTTTTCCCCGTATAAATCATCCACTTACATGACAACAAATATAAAACTCAACTACGATTATTGTTAGACAGAATGATGAAAAACTGCAAAGAGGTTTGTGATGACTAATAGATGGGTTAAGTGTAACTATGACGCCTCATATCACAAGTCACAACGGTAATAAATAATCTATAGATAATTATAAATTCAGATGAAGATTTCGTTATGCGGTATGGAGATATTCGAATGAAAAACTGAATATTCTGCACTGTCATAGACTATGCAAGCTATTAGGTCTTTGGGATATCTTTGGGATATCATAACTTTATAATCAACAATATTCTTAACAAGAAGACATTAACTTAAGACTGCAACACTACAGTCACACCATTTGGAGTTGAGAAAATGTGTTTTCTCTGGTTATCTTCCCATTTTTGTAAAATAGAATGTAACAACTAACAAGTGTGCCAATCTCAACTAGGAAAGCTTTACTATTTCCGTGTATTTGGTATTAAAGCCGGTCATATATATAGCGAGATGGTACATTAGTATTCTCTTTTGAAAAATCAGTGGTTAATATATATTCTTCTTCTTCCTTCACTCAATCTTAATTTTCTTTTGTTTCAAAAAAAATGTTTAGATCATTGGGCCTCCAAACTAATTAAAAATAATTATATTGCCAAAAATCTGTAAAACTGTAACTTTTACAATAATAAAGAATTAATGAAATAAAAATAAGTGGAATGATAGGAATGAAGTATATAAAAAAATGGAATATATTTTAATTCATTCATGGACAAAAATGCATAGAAATGTTTATGAAAAAATTTCTTTGTAATTTTTTGGAATATTTGTAGAATTGATAAAATGATTACTTAATTCCATTCATGTCAAATGGTAAAATAATTTTGAAATTAATGGAATAAATCATTTTTCACTATTCCATTTTAAAATCAACAATTCAGTTGCAACCTAACAGTTTAAAATTCCGTAAATTTCAGAGCCGGTTTTGTTTGATATATGTAAAATCAGTGTCCTCTATTCTTCTGTGAATTTGCTCATGTAGATAAATATTCAAATTAATGAGACTTAGCTGTTAAAAACCAAAAATTTACAATATTTTGGAATTTGAATATGAATACGTGAAGAAACACGTATGTACAATAGACATAAGTTATCGAGCAATGCATTAAAGCAAAAAAGTAAGAATTGTTTTTAGATGAAAGAGATATCCCTCTCAGAAGAGTAAACCCTTTTCCTTTTCAATTCGACTACTCTTTTAATTAACAGAATTGATACAACACACTGATGTCCTAATTATAAAAAAAAAAGTTAATACAAATATCGTGAGGCCATTATGTTCATTTTATGATTACATAATTTTCTTCATTGTAATCTATGATCATTTTGGAGAGATATTCTTGGGAGTAAAAAGAAGAACGAAATGTTGTATGGAAGTGAAAGTCTTTTTAGGCGGCACACCAGAGTGGGTTCGGCTATGTGCAAAAGGGGAGAGTGAGAGTCTCCACAATGCCATGTGGCATGTGATATACATTCACCACCTCTTAATATCACTTGCTATCCATTTCTAACGCATGCGAAAATACTACAACACAGACTACCACTCAAATTAAAAATGTCTTAATTTTATGAGCAACTAATCTATTCTTGATGTATCATAGAAGATGTAAAAAGAATAAAATGCAGAAAGATAGACATGTCCGTTTACGTAATCCATTACCACTCGTTTATAAAGGAAAAAGTGTTATTACTAGAAACATAAACAAATTGTTTTTTAGAATTTTCATCTGCAGTCGATATTTGGTAGCCGCAATTACCAAAGGTAAAACAAATTTTTGCAAACTTTGGTCAATATCTCGCATGATCAGTTAATCCATCCACACATCGAACACGTGTGGGAAAAATGAAGAAGATTTGTTACAAAAAAAATGAAGAAGATGCTAAAAATACACTTACATGAATATATTTTTAATCACATTTTGAAACTATCATTTTATCAGTTAACTATATATTGGTATCTAACGTTTCCCATGAGTATAAACATAACAGTAAATAGTTTTATATGGTAGACTTAAAAATACATTCTTAGTTTAATAATATATATGAATGAATTTAAGCAACATAAATTTAATAAAACAGAGATACATTTAGGGAATATAAGACTTTTATATATTAGTTCTTTAAAATTTAGGGGTTAAAGCGAATGTTTCAATATTAGGTTTTACACTAGTTTACTAGTAGTTCATAAGAAAATTGTTGTGTTATGTTTTATAGACATATTTTCTGATTTTTAGTCAAATATCTTGTGAGCGAAACCAAAATACGAAGAAATGTCATATAGTGATTGTATGGAAAATAAAAAAAAGATTTTAAAACTTTGAAAAATTAACGTACCATCTATCAAACGAAATGGGTCCAATGACCGAGTGAGCGGGCGTGGACCACCGGTACGTTACACTATCGTTGAATAATGAGCCATCAAATGACAAGAATTCCGAGGATAAAGGATGAACCGGAATCCAGAAACTTAATCCGGTCCATAAACCAAATCTGGTTTAATTCGTGGCTGTGATTCAGTAGACGTCACTGTCGTATTCCTTTATAGATCTTGAACGGACTATAGCCATAAACCAGAAAAGCCTATAAATAATGCCCCAATGGTTAATACCATTACAACACTTGCAAGATACAACAAACAAAAAATACATAAACATAGTTAACTTATTATTACAAGTAACACACAAGTCAAGAACATGGAGGAGCAGAGCAAGAACAAGATCAGTGAAGAAGAGAAACAGCTTCATGGGAAACGAAGTCGACCAAAGGGAGGACTGATAACTATGCCATTCATCTTCGGTATGAGTTCGTTATTAATATTGTTTGGATTCTTTTTGTCAAAATTTTAATATTCTCTAAGTTAATATTAAATGGATTATTATTATCAGCTAACGAGATATGTGAAAAGTTGGCGGTGATTGGGTTTCACGCAAACATGATAAGCTATCTAACCACACAGCTTCACCTTCCCTTAACCAAAGCAGCCAACACTCTCACTAACTTTGGTGGAACTTCGAGTCTCACTCCTCTCCTCGGTGCCTTTGTCGCCGACTCCTTCGCCGGCCGGTTTTGGACCATCACGTTCGCTTCCATTATCTACCAAATCGTATGTTAAATATTATTTAACTTTTTATTTAAAAAAAGTCACTCAACCATTGGTTCTAACGAGAGATGGTAAATAAATAAATAAAACAGGGGATGACACTACTGACCATATCAGCAATACTACCGACACTAAGGCCACCACCATGTAAAGGAGAAGAGGTTTGTGTAGTAGCAGACACAGCACAGTTGAGTATACTGTACATAGCTCTACTTCTTGGAGCTCTCGGGTCGGGTGGGATCCGACCTTGTGTTGTTGCTTTTGGTGCGGATCAGTTTGACGAGTCGGATCCTAATCAAACCACCAAAACATGGAAATACTTCAACTGGTATTTACTATATATATACTTGTCTTCTTTTTTTTGGTAAACATATATACTTTTTCACATCTATGTAAATATCAATTATTAGCCAGATTCCTTTCGTAGGCAGGCTTTTATTATTTGTTGAAATTTTCATAGAGATTTTAAAATAATTGAAATAATACTAGGATCACTTTCACCAGACATGTTTACAACATATTAATGTATTTTGTCTGAACCCTACGTGACTATATAGCAAACAACACTTTGTTATACTACTATTATGTAAATAAATGCCATTGAACCTTTTAGATGTATTTAAAGTTTTATAGGCGTCTTAGGTCATTATTTTGCCGGAAACATTTACCGTTGTTAATTAATCTCCTGACCCAATTGAAAGAACAAATCTCTTATATGTCTTGACGTGAAAAATGAATAATCATCTAGACCAGTCTTTTTTTTCTGAACTATGAGCATGTGTTAGATGGAACTATTCTTTAATAATAATTTTGAGTTCTTTTTTGTAGTTGTTCCAAACCTAGTTAATAATGAAACTTTTTGTGGATGGATTTGAATTACTAGGTACTATTTTTGCATGGGAGCAGCAGCATTAGTGGCGGTGACGGTGCTTGTGTACATCCAAGACAACGTTGGGTGGGGTCTAGGTTTAGGCATCCCGACAGTAGCTATGTTCATATCCGTTATTGCTTTTGTCGGCGGTTACCGGCTTTACCGTCATTTGGATCCATCGGGTAGTCCATTTACCCGTTTGATCCAAGTGGCAGTCGCAGCTTTCCGCAAAAGGAAACTGAGGATGGTTTCTGATCCTACTCTTCTATATACCAACGATGAGACTGATGCTCTCATCTCCTTGGATGGTATACTCACCCATACCAAACACATGAGGTAATAACTATTATATTGACGATTCTTCTTCTCCTATTTCATAGTTTGTGTTTATATTGAACGTAATTGTCTTGTTATAAACGCACTACATATCCACTATTATATATATATATAACTTAGAAGTTCACTTATGGAAAAATAAACGAAGAGTAGTTACAAAATGAGACACCATAATGATTTTGGAAAGAGCTAAATCATAGCTAAAGTAATGACAGTAAACATATGGTCAAACTTTTTTTCTTGATTTTGGTCATAACTAATTTACTAATTCAATTGAGTCCGAACTTAGATATACTATCAATAATATTAAATGTAACAAATTAATTTATTTGATTATAATATCATTCGGCACACTATCATGATATTATAGATATTTCGGATTGTGTGTATGTTTGAGTATATATATATATATATATATATATATATATCCACTATCCAGATAGCCACGAGGAATCATAGAAGAATCTAAATATATAAAATTATAAAAAGATACTTCTTCTATCAAATAGAACCAGAAACAGTAAATCAATATTGTAACGTAAACAATTGAGTAATCGTACAACAACTTGTCCACTAGGTGCAACCAGACAAATCAAAATTCAAATTAAAAAAAAAAGATAAAACAAATCGGTGATTTAGAAACAAACAAATCTTTTTTATTGCTTTTGGTATACATCCCGCAATAATTGGATTATTGGACCCATTCTATACATAGTATCATATAGATAATTAATAGTAATTATTCCTTCTATTTCAAATTAATGTTTGTTTTATAATTTTTCTACTATTTAAAAAAATAGAAAATATTTTAATTTCTGATGCATTATTTTTTATAATTTTCAACTAATAAAATTTTAATAAATATTTTGAAATTTGCAATTTACTAGCATTGAAAATGTATATTTTTGAATTGAATTTTTTTTCTAAAGCATGAATCTTTTCAGGATAGAGGAAGTATTATATAATTTAACTCTGATTTTATGTTTTACACAGTTTTTTGGACAAAGCAGCTATAGTAACTGAGCAAGACAATTTAAAACCGGGTCAAGTCCCAAACCCATGGAGGCTAAGCACAGTCCACCGGGTCGAAGAACTCAAATCCGTGATCCGAATGGGCCCAATCGGAGCCTCCGGTATTCTCCTAATCACAGCCTATGCCCAACAAGGAACATTCTCTCTCCAACAAGCCAAAACCATGAACCGACACTTAACCAAATCATTCCAAATACCAGCCGGTTCAATGTCGGTTTTCACAACCCTCGCCATGCTCTCCACAATCGTCTTCTACGACCGAATCTTCGTCAAAATCGCCAGAAAGTTCACCGGCCTCGAGCGAGGCATCACGTTCCTCCACCGCATGGGAATCGGATTCGTGATCTCGATCGTCGCCACGCTCGTCGCCGGATTCGTCGAGATCAAACGGAAACGCGTCGCGATCGAGCACGGGCTCTTGGATAAACCGCACACGGTGGTTCCGATCTCGTTTCTTTGGCTGGTTCCTCAGTACAGCCTCCACGGAATCGCCGAGGCGTTCATGTCGATCGGACATTTGGAGTTTTTCTACGATCAGGCTCCGGAGAGTATGAGAAGTACGGCGACGGCGCTGTTCTGGATGGCGATCTCGATCGGGAACTATGTGAGCACTTTGCTTGTGACGTTGGTTCATAAGTTCAGTGCTAAACCGGATGGGAGCAATTGGTTACCGGATAATAATTTAAACCGGGGAAGGCTTGAGTATTTTTACTGGGTCATCACTGTGTTACAAGTTGTTAATCTTGTGTATTATCTTTGGTGTGCCAAGATCTACACTTATAAACCGGTTCAGGTGCATCATAGCAAGGAAGACAATGATCCTATTAGAGATGAGTTGCAGTTATCCAACAAGAGTTTAGTTGATGCATGAGTAAACTGATTTGGGTATGTGATGTAAAATCAATAGTTGTATTTATAATTTCAATAAAATAGAAAGGATGATTAATATTGGTGTTTAATACGGATAAACTAATCTAAAACTGCATTATCATTAAAAGAAATTAACCAGATCAAATTAATCCGAATTCATTTTTAAAGAAAAAAATGATCATAAACTTAATTTGTTGTTTTCATAAAATATATAAAAACTGAAACTAAAAATGATCATAAACATACTTTGTTTGGTTTTATATTGCCTTATTATTCTTTTCAAAAACAAGAATTTGAAGGACCAAATACACCTAAACGGAGTGAACCAGACTAAATATTCATGTTGATTCAAATTCATTTTGAAAAGGAAAAAATGATGATAAGCTTGGTTTCTTGATTTTAATTTTTATTTACATATTTGATCAAAAAACTGAACTAAAACTCTAATAAAACCAAACACATATTTTGTTTGATTTTATGTTGCCTATTATTATTCTATTCAAAAGCGAGAACTCGAAATATCAAAATCACCTAAACCGGATGAATCAGACTAAAGATTCATGTTGAACTAATTGGGATATTTTGAACCGAAGGATATATACAAATGGGCATAAGGGGAAAAGTGACATAATATATTGAAATTAATTTGCTTTTGTAAATTATATGTTTAAATTTAATCAAAAACTGAAACAAAACTGTACTGGAAGCTGAACCTCTACTATATTTAGTTTTAAATTTAAATAGATTCTAAATAATTTTAATTCAAAAACCCGATAATGCGAAAGACCAAAAACCCGAATTAGCAAAACCAGTTCACACCGGGTTGAGAATGCATGTTTTGACTTAACTGGGTCAACTTGTCCGTCTGAAAGTAATACAAATGGGCCTAGAAGGTTAATGAAATGATAGTGAAAGAAGCAACGTGGAGACAAAGAAACGTGTTGCGAAAAGTCACGTTCCAAAAAAACCACATCGCAAGTCACCGGTTTAATTCTTCGAGAACACGTCGTTTACTTTTTTTTCTTTTTGGTAAAACACGTCTTACATTTTTCCCGTAAGTTTCCTTTCTTCTTCCGACACATCATGATTCAAGAGGAAGAAGTTTTCAAAGTCTTTGCAACCGTGTCGGCGAAGCTATATAACAAATAAAGAGTACACGAAAGATAAAAGCAATATGGAGAAAGCCATGATCGAGGAGGACGCTAGACACAACACGCCTTTGTTGGTTATCACGGAGGCTTTCGAGGATCTAGCAGATTTGCTTAAACCGCGGTTGCAAAAACACTCAGACGACGTCGTATCAAATAATGGATTAAGACTCGATGCGTTTTGCAGTGCGTGTACTCACGTCTCTGTTCTCTTCGGGTGCCTAGGATTCGCCTTCAAGTTCGCTGAGATGGAGTACGTCTCCAAGGTTCGAAACCCTAATCTTAGTAGTTTGTATATTGATATTTAGACAGAAGCCTGCCCTATGAAACTGAAGTAACAAAGATTTGATTAAAACATTAGGTTAAAGATTTGATGGATGCATCAAAAACATTCAATACGTTACAGAACATTCTGGATCTAGATGTTATGAATCAAACGGTTAAGACACAAGGAAGCTATTCGCGAAATCTCCGACGTGTTAGACTAGGTTTAGATTTGATCCGAGCCATCTTCGAACAATTCTTGATGACGAACGAGTATTACTCTTTGAAAGACGCTGCAACGAAAGCTTACACACAAGTATGTGCACCGTTCCACACGTGGGCCGTTAGGACAGCAGTTTACGCAGGAATGTACACACTTCCGACCAGGGACCAGCTTCTGTTACGACTTAACGAAACAGGTGTGGTTTTGTTTTGATCGAGTTTAATATTTGTTGTTTTTAATTGGAGATTTTGATTCTCATTTGTTGTGTCTGTAGATCAATCTGTGGAGAAGAACATGAGGAGGTACATCGAAGCATCGAGACCGATCATAGAGTATATTGACAAGCTTTACATTGATAGGAACATTAAACTGGATTGGTAGCAACTTTTGTTACAAAGAAGGTTAGTCCTTGGACATCATCTAAAATTGTATCTTTGTCGTAAGGTCAATGATTGTTCTCTCGATGATATTTAATTCTTTCATTAACTATATTTTTTGATGCGACGGCAAATTAATTAAATAGCAAATGATATCGACATTTTTATTGAATAACATAGAATTATCTTGTTTTGTGATCTAATTGGTTCTTGTGGTAAATCTAAGGTTCTAGTGGTCAAGGTGTTGTCTGCTTCATCACTTCATATCCCATTTAGAGAAATCTTAATTTAGGTTTTACTCATCATTAAACTAGTTTTGTTAGACAAATATGAAACTACGCCTTGACTTTAAAGTTGGAACGTGATTAGTGTAAAATGGTTAGGTGTTTAATGGATGTAGTCTCTTTGGTTGCTTGTGGTTCAGAAAATACTAGTTTGGCTAATGGGACAACCAACAGTGAGACTGAGTCAAAACTCGTATGTGAGATTTAGAATCTGGTTCGAATATTCTTTGTAGAATCCCAACTCTTGAAACTTCGTGCGCGTCAGCCGCCTTCAAATCTTCGTTTAATTTGAGATTTGTGGCCACAACTAATTGCTTGTTGAAATTTTAAAACATATATCAAATTGACTAATTCAAAATGCATTCTCATAGTACTGATTAGAACACCAGTTTTAATTATATTAATTGGTTGTTAAAGGTAGTAAAGGGTTTTAGGAACTATGATACAAGAAAAAGAATTATGATAAAAATTATTATTATTATTTAATTAATAAAGTCAGAGGTTTTTAATTTGAATGGGTATATAAGTATCAAAGAGTTGACGAAGAATATATAATAATAATAATAAAATATATTAAAAAGATAAAATTGCTGATTGATTGAATTTTAACTTATAACCTTAACTATTTATTTTTAAAGCATTAATTCTAACCTGATGTAATGTTATTTATTCATATTTACTTTTTGTTATGTAACTATTAAAGTATTTTAAAATGCTAATATCGTTCTACAGCAAAGTAACATATATCTACATCAATAAAAATTACAGACTAAATCATTCAACTACATTTTTACATTAATGATCCAATCAATCATTTCAAAATCATAATATTTATTATATTTAAATATTAAGTTTTCTTTTTTATAAAACTACTTACAATCAAAACTTTGAGGATGCCGTGACTGATAAATTTATTTGTCATAATAGGATTTATGTATGACAATTTACTTTTGTCATTTTAACTGTTTTGTAAAATCTATGTGTGATGCTCTACTTAGGCCATGATTAATCCGAGTCTCTTAATGTGGGATTTTTAACGTAAATTTTTTTTTTTTTTTTTTTACATTTTTCTCGCTAAGAGACGGTTCTTATGATTTTTATTTAAGAGACGGTTTCCTAGGTTTTCTTAGTTAAAAGTTAAGATACGTCTTTTAGAAAAACTAAGAATCTCACTTTAATTGACTCCGATTAATCATGCTCTTATTTCTATAAATATTTTATTAATATATGTAACTATTACTCCAAATCTCAAATGATTGAACATTTACGTTATTTCATTTCTTGATTTGAATTCTCCAAATCAAAATAAAATTAAACAGATTACTAAAATATCTTTAGAAAAAAATTCTAAAGACGTGACAGACAGCTGTCAAAAAGATAGAGCGAGTCAATAATCCGGAAATCACGCGCTTCATTCCTATTACACACAACTTGTCTTTTGTCCTTTTCCGTTATTAAAAAAAAACCCAAACGGGCCTCCTTATCGTGATGGCAGGAAGACAAAAAAGCCTCTCAAGGGCACTCTCGTAATTTCAAACTAGTCTAAAGGGATAATACCGTAATTAAAACATCCATCGACGTGGAGCCAATCAATACCCTTGATCTTATCCCCAAATCGAAAACCCTAATCTCTTTATATTATTCAAATTCCTTTCTTCTTCCTCCCTGTTTTTTCTTTTCTCATTCACGCATAGAGAGAGAGAGAGAGGACGATTTGGGCAGCTCACGGAGGTTTAATCGATTATGTCGTGGTCGTCGGAAACGGCGTCGTATTGTTCCTGGAACGAGAGGTATGTGAAGAACGCGAATGGGAAGATTGAGGTTCGGTATTATCTGGAGAGGAGAGACGGGAGTGCAGATCTGGCTGTTGTTGGGAGATTGAAGAGCTCTTCTAAACGCATGTCCTTTAGATACGCCTTGAAGAAGAATCGCTCCTTATTGAAGAAGCTTAGCTCTGTAGAAGACGTCAAGGATTGGCTCGATTCGATTGTTTCGGGTAAATTTTCTCAATCTCTATATCGATTTTTCTTCTTGGGCATGTGCCGTTTTGTAGATTTCGAATTGGGTACGAGATAAAGCTCAGATCTGGACTCTCTAGAGCGGGTCTTTGAAATTTCGACTTTTCTTAATTTTCTGAATTTGAAACCTTTTTTTTGTTTCTTTCGATGATATGATTAAGAGGGTAGCATCGGTCGGATGTGAGATGGAAGTCTATGTTTTAGAAAGCCTAAAGGCGAGCGCTTTTGCCAGGCGATTGAGTCAAGCCCCCTTTGGATTTAGGTTCATTGATTGATCCATAGAAGCTGTTTGTTAGATCCCAAGAATAAAAGAGGCAAAAGAAGATATGCTTTGAGTACCTTTATTTTCTTGTAGAAGAGAGAAAGTCCAACCTTTTGAATAATTTTTCGACAAAAACCTTAAACTCACGAGCCACCACGAGCCCTATCTTTCCTTCTAGAAACCAGCCCTTCTTAAGCTTTGGCCCTAGGCGCTGTTGGAGAATCTCTAAGCCTTGGTGAACTTTTAAAACATAGCTTCTGGTTTAAATTGAGGAAGATTGTGTAAATAATTGACACTCAGGTTTTGATTGAGGCTTATGTAGTTGGAGAATCTCTGCGCCTTGATGCGCTTTTTAAAACATAGCTTCTGGTTTGAATGGAGGTAAGATAGGGTGAATAATTGACTCTCAAGTTATGATTGAGTCATGTGATTGTTTCCTAGGAGTTATTTTCCAAAGGCTTGTGTATAGGGTTAATGAGGTAACTTGTTTGTTTGCAGGATATGTTAGTGGAAATGATTTGTTCTGTGTTAGAGCTCTTACCTCCTTTCGTTGCCCCTTTTGCAGCTAAACTCTATTAATGACTTAATTTTGCTGCAGACTGATCCGCTCTCCACCTTTTGGTACTGAGCATGTCTGCACGAATTGATTTTTTTTCTTCAATTTCCGTTGCATCTAGAGATGACATGCGTTGAAATTTTACTGATTTGTTTATGTTTCTTATTTCTTAAACTTCTTAGGTGAGATGCCTCATGTAGCAGATGTACCAGCTACTACTATGACTGAACAAGCTGCTGGAGGATTCAATATCGGCACTATTGTGGTACTGCTTTCAGTCAACTTTTAAGATTTTTTTCCTCTTCAAGTGTCGGAGTGGTTCCTTGTTAGAAAGCAAAATGTTGATATTCTCTTTTTTTTTTTGCTTCTCTTCAGAGTTGTAAATATCAGAAGCCTATTCATCCGACCATTGATTTCTCCTGGATGGGTTCTTCTTGGACTTGCAGGAAACGGCGTAGGCATTATCCATCTTTTTCCCGGAATGGTGTCAGAGTCTCGGTGAGTTTATATATAATTCCATTGTAACTCAGTTTGTGAGGTTTTCTGTATGTAGTTATATTCTGTTGCTTTACCTTGCGCTAAAAACTGACCTTTCTTTTTGCCCTAACTCATTGCAGGTGAATGATTTTGTGTATGTTTTAGCGGAGCAAAACAAGAGACTCGTCGCATACATGGAAGACCTTTATGAGGATTCCAAAGGCAACAAGATGGTCGCGGTACGATGGTTTCACAAAACTGATGAAGTTGGTGTTGTCTTGTCTGATGAAACTGATGACAGAGAGATTTTCTTTTCTCTTTGTCTTCAAGATATCAAAATCGAGTGTATAGATGGATTGGCTACTGTCCTCAGTCCTCAGCATTATGAAAATATTCTCAAGTTGCCAATGTCTGTTCAGCTACTACCTTTCTTCTGCCAGAAAATATATGGAGATGATGGTATAGAGCCTTATGACATCACGCAGTTACGTGGTTACTGGAGACAAGAAATGCTTAGACACTTGAATGTTTCCAATTTTAAGTCAGGTGAAGGTGCTCAGGCACTTGGCACTGACCCAGCAACAGGAGCTTCTCTGGTTGGTTGTGTTGGTCTTAGATCCAAACGGCGTCGTTCCGCAGATGACTGCAAAGCTAGCCCGGTTTCTGTTGACGTAGAGGCTTCAAACACTTCTATGTGCAAGGACGAAAAAGATAGTTATTACATCAAAAAGGGTTCTCTGGTTGAAGTTCTTTCCCAAGATAGTGGCATCAGAGGTTGTTGGTTGAGGGCATTGATAGTAAAGAAACACAAGGACAAGGTTAAGGTCCAGTACCAAGACATTACGGATGCAGATGATGAATCTAAAAAGCTAGAGGTACAGATTACCCACCCTTTGGTTTTGTTTTCTAACTTCCACTGTGTTAACATGTTTCATTTGTTGGTTGCAGGAGTGGATTTTGGCATCTCGTATTGCTGATAGTGATCATCTGGGTCTTAGAGCCCCAGGACGGAAGATAGTACGCCCAATTCTGAAGCCCAGCAATGAAAAGGATGTATGGGCTGTCGGTGTTGGTATGCCTGTGGATGTGTGGTGGTGTGATGGATGGTGGGAAGGGATCGTGGTGGAGAAAGTTTCAGAAGAGAAATTTGAAGTTTATCTGCCAGGTGAGTTAAGACATTACATCTAAATGGAAGTATGATAGCAGAGATATACATCTTTTTCGAGACTAACTGTTATTTTGTTGGTTGTTTTCTCTCAGGTGAAAAGAAAATGTCATCCTTCCATCGTAGTGATCTTAGACAATCTATGGAATGGGCGGCAGATGAGTGGGTACACATAAAATCAAGATCTGATCTAGTGAGTTCTCTCGTATCCTTGATGAAGGAGAAAGAGGTCGAGGTGAAACATGATGAAAAGCTATCTGAAGTTAGTGTTGGTGTGATGTCTCCAAAGGGTGAAGCTAAACCCACTATCTCTCTTCCGGTAGCTACAACCAATAAGTCGTCTACTAAGCAACCAGTTCCAGATCTTCTAAAAGACGTCTTAGTCTCTGATTTAAACTGGGAACCATCGAAGAAGCGGAAAAGAACTACCAGTTACTGTAGACACAAGCCTAGCGTGACTGAGGGTTTGTCATGTGAAAAATCCTTGGATTGTAAGAAGTGTAGTTCCATGGGAGATTCTCTGTTTAGCTCTCCTGTTGTTGGCCGAAGGAAGCGTAATCGAATTGTCAGTTGCTGCCCGCACAAACCTAGCTTGACTGATGGTTTCTCATGTGAAAATCCCTTGGACTGTGAGAACGGCAAGTTCATGGGAGACTCGGTGTTTGGCTCTTCGGTTGGTCAGCCTTTGGCTGGCCTAGTAATGTCAAGATGATGATCAGCTTTGGGTTTGGAGTGTGTTTCGTCTTGTGAGGTACATATTATCTAATGGGTTTTGGGGTTTTAGATTATTGTGACTCGCAAGATTTTCTTTGGGATTATAGGTTTAGCTCGCCATGGCATCCAAATTCGTTTGTGTATGTGTAACAGTAGGCATAGAGCTTTCAATACAGGCTGCAAGTTTTGGGTGCAATAGAAGGTAGGTAATAATAGCATTGCCTCGCTAGGTGTTTTAGACATTAAACAGTGTTTTTTTTTTCAGAATTAATTATCTTGTCTTTCTTTAGCATAGAGATTCCATTTGTTTTCTTTTTGGTGTGGTGGGATTTTTTTTCTTTTCATGTAAACTATGTATTATTAAATAAAACTAAATCTCTTTTACCTTGAGTTCGCCTTCAGTGTTCATATAATGTAATACTGTTTCGTACCTGTTTTGAATTGTGTTTACCTGATGTTAGAGTCTCACAAATCAATCCTAATGCTGGAAAATCACTTATCTGCACCATCAAGTGTAGGATATTTCCTTCGTCAATACTTTAAAATCATCCTCTGTATAATATGATGTCATATGTGATGGGATAATGTTTATTTATGATTTTAACAAAAAACTCTCAATAGCAAAATATGATAGACGCAGGAGAACAATAAAAAAGGTTGAATTCTTGAATTGCAGAAAAAAAGAAAAAAAAAGATTATTGGGAAGTTAAATTGGCGCCACTTTGTTGCCAGAGATTGATGATGTCAGTAGCTTGATTAAGGAGAATAATCATCTTCTTCTGAGAGATCCATGGCTTAGCTTCAAGTGTAGTCTTGAGCTCTTCCCAAGCATCTTTTCTTGGCCAGAAGAAGTAAGGACTAAGTGGGATGGTGCCATGTCCAGGAACATGCTGCTCCAATCCTAATCCTATGTTCTTCTCCATCCACACAAACTTAAGAACCACTCTTGCCTTCTCATCTTGTTGGTTCACCAACTAAACACACAAACAACAGCTATAACTTGTGAATTTGTCTGAAACATAAGAAGAATGTGTTGTTGTTATTTTACTTGTTTTGGTTGTGGAGTGTCAATGCCAGTGACTGGTTCAGAAGTGAGTGTCTCTGGAGCTGCAAGAGCCACGGTTCTCCGGTTTAGAGACTGGTTATGGAACGAGAGAGAAGCTTTGATGGAGAGTTTTGGATGTTGAGAGATGAAAGAAGAGCAGAGGGAAGCAGATGAGTGGAGTGCCATTGATGACATCATTTTTTTCTTTGTTTCTTGAGAGAGCAATGGAGATTTTATGAGAATGGATAAGAAAGAATGACATGGTTCTATTTTCAGTGGAGCTCCAAAGTTTTTGACCGTTGATATGAAATTATATGGGCTTTATTGACTTGGCCCATTTATTTGTGTAACCCGATTAAACCTTTATGTGACCCAATAACTCGTAGACCCGCTTTAAGATCCGAAAGGTGTTTCCGACGGTTAACTAGAAAGGTGCAATACATAGCGTCCCTACGTGCTATCATCATATCATAAAAATGTGCCACAACGTTACAGAATATATATAAAGAAGACAAAAACAATCATTATAGAATAAACATTTGCTTCTCACACACAAAACATGAACCCTTCGTCCAATGACACACAAGGCCCGAGCCATGGTAAACCCAAGGGTTGGTCGACAGATCTATGCGAATGTTGGATGGACATAAACTCATGTTGCTTGACGTGTTGGTGTCCATGTGTTGCCTTTGGACGCATAGCAGAGATTGTAGACAGAGGAGGATCATCGTGTGGTGTGAGTGGAGCGATGTACATGATCATATTCATGCTTACTGGATACGGAGGGAGTAGTCTCTACTCGTGCTTTTACAGAACCAAACTTAGAGCACAATACAATCTCAAGGAGAGACCATGTTGTGATTGTTGCGTCCACTTTTGCTGCGAGCCGTGCGCTCTTTGTCAAGAGTATAGGCAACTTGAACACAAACGCGCCTTCGACTTGTCCATTGGGTGGCATGGGAACATGGAACGACAGGCACGAATGGCTATGTCTGCTTCGGCGCCTTCGGTTCCGCCATCACTTCAACCGCCCATGTCTAGGTTGCATTAGAGATATTAACTATTAGTTGTTTGGATCCTGTGACGTTATTTTGTATTAATATGTAATTGTCATTCATTACTTCTCCGATTTAAACTTTCTATTAGGTTTCAGTCTCAAGTCTCAACCATTCATTATTTGTAATTAGTAATTAGTCGGCTAATTCCTTATTATAATTGTACTTCAACACTCATTCTCTTGTTATATACCACAAATAATCAACTTTCACGACACATACTTTCAATCAGTTTTTCGCATATTAATTTTAACAATTAACATTGAGGTTCTTCGCCAAGGACATGTGCAACTACAAGTGGAGCGTTCTATTAGAGCCTCGATTTTCTTTAAAAATCTTGATTTTCTCAAATAGGTGTCTAAATTAGGGTGTAAAACTTTAAATTTGTAATTATAATTGTGTAATAGATATAGATGACTATACCATTATTTTAAAAATATTCTAGTAATACTTTTTTGGACCATGACCATATATAATTTGAGACATGACTGTTCCCAAGCTTGCTTGGCATTCACTTTTTTTGTTGTTTTTATACCGAACTTTGCTTACTGCTTGTTTAAGAAATCTCTCACAAAATGGCAACTAATTTCAGCGGAAAGATTTGACCACCATTGGTGCTAGTGGTTCAATCAAGGACTAAACGATTAGTAATGTTACTCACATGTTGAAATGTTTCCACACGTATATGCTAAAACTAGTTAAAATGAAAAGATTGGTTTATGAACAATGAAGAACAAAAATTAAAAATTAAAAATAAATGAAGAACAACAAAAGTGGGAACGTATCTTTTTGCTAAGGGTGTTTTGACCCTATGGAAAATGGTAAACCACCCACAACCACAATATTTGATGCCTACGTGCCACATTTTCATCTTTGCAATTGTTATATATATATAAACCAAACTATAACACGACTTGTTGAATGTGGACTTTCAGAGAAATGATAATTCATATCACTATAGTCCATCGACTAGCTTACAAAGACATAATCACGTTGAATATGTGCCCTCCCAAGCCATTGGATAAGAACAAGTCTTTTAAATCTATTCACACGTTTCCACTAAATAAGAATTGACGTCAACATTCTGAAGATTAAAAAGGTTGATATGAATAAAAACCCATATTTTTATCAAAGAAAAAAACATATTAAACAATTAAAAGAAAAAGAAAATTAAAGACGAAAAATGAATGATAGCATATACTTCATAAAATATATAATATCATACCATGACCACTTTTTATAGTTAATTTTTTTAAACTTCAGTAACTTTTGCCTAATTTCTTTATACTAAAAAGTGGGAAAACAAAGATAATTTATTTGTAGATATGTGCCACTAATTCTCATGGAAAACCAATACCTCTAAATCTCTAATCGTCAAATTTTCCTAATTTTGTTGTTGACGGTCAAATTGTTATATTGAAGACAATGGCGGGGTATGTCCGGTCCTAATCTCCTTGACAATTACTTCAGTATCTACAAAGAAAAGTCACATTTTTTATGAAAATATAGTGGAAATATTTTTACATTTTATATCCTCCTCCTATATAAGAGAACTCTCAAATACATCATCAATCCCCAGACTCTCTATTTAAAGCTTTTTTTATTACAGATATTTAGTAAGAGCTCTTTTAGTGTCACGAAAAAGGAAAATGGAAGCAACCACAATGACCCATGTCACGACCACTAACCCTAACAACACCAGCATTCATGGACCGGTCGTAGAAGAAGTGGAAGGCCTTATTAGAGTTTACAAAGACGGCCACGTGGAACGATCTCAGTTCCTGCCGTGTGTGGATCCCTCACTACCCCTCGAGCTCGGTGTGGCTTGCTCTGATGTTCACATAGACAAGTTGACAAACTTGTGGGCACGTCTCTATGTCCCAACGGTGAACAAGTCCTCGTCGGTCTCTAACCTCCCTTTGATTGTCTATTTCCACGGTGGAGGTTTCTGCGCCGGCTCGGCTTCTTGGTCGTGTTACCACCAGTTCTTGGCCAGATTGTCCGCAAAATCACGGTGTCTGATCATGCATGTAAATTACCGTTTAGCCCCTGAGAATCCACTTCCCGCAGCATACGAAGATGGAGTCAATGCCATTCTTTGGCTCAAGAAAACGAGAAACGATAACTTGTGGTCAAAGCTATGTGACTTTAGCCGTATATTCTTGGCCGGAGATAGTGCCGGAGGCAACATCGCTAACCACGTCGCCGCCGACGCTCTTATAAAGCCATTGAAGATAGAAGGAACGATCTTGATCCAGCCTTTCTTTGGCGGGGAGGCGCGTACGGAGAGCGAGAGGTGCATGGAGAACAATACGAAGAGTTCAGTGCTGACACTTGCGTCTTCGGACACGTGGTGGAGACTTGCTTTGCCACGTGACTCAAACAGAGAGCATCCGTATTGTAAACCGGTGAAGATCAAGACTAGGACGCTAGTGTGCGTGGCGGAGATGGATGTGCTGATGGATAGGGCGATGGAGATGTGCGATAGTGATGAGAAAATGATCAAGTGCGTGGTGTACAAAGGCGTTGGCCATGCGTTTCAGATTCTTGATGAGTCTCCGCTTGGTAACACGATGACTCTTGAAATGTTCTGCGACATCGACGCTTTCATCCACCACTTTGAATGATCCTTTTAAGTAGTTGTGTTTGTATACACTTTATATGGTGGCTCTTATATGGTTGTATTTTAATACTAAAGTGTTTTAGGAGTTAATATGAACTCGATAATAAATTTATAAAATAGAAAAAAACTAAAATTAAATATAGAGCTTTTGAAATATTATATTTAGAACACAATTATGTAATCAGTATTGTTTAGTTTTAATGTGTTTGTGAGTTAAAATCAATAATAGCTAAGTTCATGTTGTTGCGTGCATGAGCTTGGCCAAACAATTATTGTATGGTGAGTTCAGGAAAGATGATATATTAATTGAGTTCAAGCTAAATTTTGAGACCAAAGCTGTAAGTTTGTAACTAATATCTTAATAACTTGCTTTATAATGAAAGAGGCAGCTAATAACTAAAAATCCTAACTAAAGTCTAAAATAATGTCGTTATAGATAATAAATCAGACAATTGTAGTGGCGGACAAATTCTAGACAAAAGCCTAGGTCACAATTGGCTTTGAAGGCAACCTCACTTGTTTATTCTCCTTTTCTATGCTATTTTATTTTTATCATACAAAAAGAAAAAGAAATCTATGCTATTATTATTATATTACTATTTTGAAAAAGGGTTTTTGTTTTCTACTATTATTATCATCTATGACTTTTGGAAAACCGGCATTATCAATTTCTAAGACACAAATTTTGACCATTTAATTTTGCTTTCAGTTTTTTTTTCTTTCTCTTTTCACATAATGCAAAAGTTGAAAATAGGTTGCGTGCAATTTATAACATATATATAAATATATTTTTTTTCTTTAGTAGACCAAAAATCAGTTCAATAGTCAAACATTATTCACCAAACATATTTTCCGTAACGAATTATGTAATCTTATACGTTATTGGACAATTTGAAGAAAAAAAAACTAAAACTAAAGCTAAAATCTCATCCAAAGTCAAGTATTTCATCCCCGCTGCTACCATCGTTCGAGCCATAGACAGTGATGTTAAGAATACCCTGACATCCAGGACTATGCGGCACTTAAAGTAATGTTTTAGTCAGTGTTTGCACTAAGTCCAAAAAAACTTACAATGTTTTAGTCAGTGTTTTAGAATTTGTTCAAATTTTTTAAAAGTTTTCATATTATTGTAAAATTAATTTTGCAAGTAAGTCTTGAACATGACCCACATAAAAAGTGAACCAGATCTTGTAAAACCTTTCAACATTAATATGATATTTGCAGTTTAGCAAAAGAAAAAAAAAGTTAAGTGTTTTTAAGTATTCAAGTTTACAGTATCCTAGAATGATCGATTTTTACGGTTTATACAACAGGATTTTTAGGATTTGTATTTTTTCATTCATGAGATTAATAAACAAATCTATATAGACGATGTTTCTATTTTTGCATGATTACCAAAAGCTAGTTTCATATATTACGCACTATACAGTATTACTACATTTAGATAAAATTCGTTAATTATTTTATAGACCTAAATAAATAAAAATTATTATCCCCTTTTGATTTTATCGTCTATAAGTTTTAAACCAACAAAATTTGACGATCATCTTCTATCTCTCTTGTGAAGCTTTTCTTTTTGAAAACAAATATTTTATTGTAACAAGTATATTTAAATAAATTTCCCCGTTAGTTTCCAGATTTCTCATCGAAAAATAAATATTGATTTTTTTAAGTTTCTTTAGAAAATTTGTAGAACCCATTCATCTGAAAAAACGTTAGAAAAAAATCAACGAAAGTGATTATAAATTATTATTTGTTATTATAATTGATTTGGAAAACATTGTTGTAACTGAAAAAAAAAAGAATGGTAAATTATTTGTTGTATTATTAATTACTGAAATCGGAAACTGCATAATGTACGAGGATGTGCCGGTGTTCATGGCGGAAGGAGCGTTGTTCCGGGATCAACCGTATGCAGGAGAACTTCCTCAGGGGCTATGGACCACCGGTCTTTGTGATTGTCACGAAGATGGTCACATTTGTACGTTCTTTGTTTATCATTGAATCATATTGTCTTTTTTTTTCTTGTTTGATTGAATCTTTCTTTCTTGTCTCAACATGGATTCTTTAAAAGGTGTTCAGACAGCTATAATGCCATACGTCTCCTTCGCTCAGAACACCGAGATTGTAAACAGAGGAACCATACGTAAGCAACACGTTACCTAAATATTAACGTTGGTATGTTTTAAGAAAATCTAATTTTTTGGGAATGTAGCTTGCATGAACGCAGGTTTGATCCATCTAGCGTTAGGGTTTGTGGGTTGTTGTTGGCTTTACGCATTCCCAAGCAGGTCAAGGCTTAGAGAACATTTTGCATTGCCTGAGGAACCATGCAGTGACTTTTGGGTCCATATATGTTGTACACCATGTGCTATCTGCCAAGAGTCTAGAGAACTTAAGAATCAAGGCGCTGATCCTTCCCTCGGTATATAAAATCTTGATGGCTTTACAACCAAAAGGATCTTAGCTTTACTACAAAAACTCACAAATATATATATATATATTTTCTTGTTTTTTCCAGGTTGGGTTATGAATATAGAGAAATGGAGACGAGAGAAAATAACTCCTCCCATTGTTGTACCAGGCATGAACCGCTGAGTGTTGCCTTGTCTCTTACGTTTTATTACTCTTTTGCTAGATTTTTGTTAGCTTCTTGTTTTTTTCTCAGTTTAGCGTAGGGAAAAAGATAAAATAAAAAACAATTCTGAAATGGTAACGTTCAGTACTAGTTACTACATAAAGTTTATAACAGATGATCTAAAAGGCAAGAAGGCTTAGTCCCTTGGTCGGGCTAACCATAAAGAGCTAAGTGCTCTAAGCCGACAAATATAGTCATGGATGACCAAAAAGGCACGAGCAGCTTGTCTTGTGGTGAGAATCCTATGAAGCTGTTGCAAAGTTTGTTGCCTCAATAGATCTGCCTGCAAATATTTATATAAACTTTTAGGGTTTTTATTTATTTGTAAATGCTTAATTGTTTCTTCTAAGAGGTTTTGTTCTCTTTTACCTGACGAAGGAAGTTTTCAAGAGTGCCAAGCTTCCCCATGGCTATTGCCATATGACCCATATAGTCAGCAACATTTGCTGAAGAGTTTGGACCCATTGATGCAGATGAAAGCGTCTCTAGAAGAGATTGTTGTAGAGCTTCCATGCCTTGTGACAATGCATCCTCTGCTTGCTGAGACGACTGCTGAAGATTACAGATTCCTATCAACTGCTGATCAGTCAAGGGATCCACATGGTTCCCCAATATCTACAAACAAAAACATAAAAAAAACCCATTTAACATAAAGAAGAACAAAACCAATGATTTGAGTGAACCTTTTCTTTTACCTTGAGTAGCTCAGATGATCTGAATCCACCTAGCCACATGAAGAATCTCTCAGCAGGCGTCTGCCACAGGCCTGAGAGCATGTGGAAGACGTCCACTTTAGTACCAATTCCCTTCAGCCTGAAAATCTCATCGTAGTGACTCATCACAGCATCCACTAGTACTCGTAGCTCGTTGTCACCTAACTGCGAATGCACACCCGCTCTTAAGTCGTTGATCAGCCTTTGATGTTCCTCGATCCAACGTGCATATTCCAACTCAAAAGAAAATACACCTACAACATTCATGCTTAGTAACATCATTTCAATATAACCCAAAATGCCATAAAAGGAAACTCTTACCATTTCCAGCAGCCACATGAGTGTTTTCCCTTGAAGCGCCTCTTTCAACCGAGCATCCCTACATACAAGAGAAAACCCATTAACACAAATCACAAAAGGTTGAAACTTTCTTCTACCATAGCTCACAGTAGTGTAGAAACAGTCTTTTTTTCAAACCTGTTGACGAGCTCTTTTGAGTCTTCCTCTAGCTGTGCTAGCCTGATTCGACTGTTCTCAAGTTGCTGAACATATGCCTATTAAGAGACAATGTAAGCATATTCAAATATAAATGGAACATAAAAAAATGCAGTTCAATGAATAAACTACTGTACTTTTTTCCTCAATCTGCTTTTCCTAGCAGCCTCCCGGTTCTGAGCAAGTCTTCTAAGTGCCTGTCAATAATTTCAGTGTCAAAGTTGATTAAACTTTCAACCATAACTAAGATCTATCTTTTGTTCACTAGATTTTCACCTTAGATTGATCTGAACAATTTGTAGCCAAAAGCATCCCTTGATGAACTCCATTTAACTAAACAACACAAGCAAATTACAAAAAAGCACTAATTTAAACATACACTCTCCAATGATAACAAATCAATACATCAAACTGAAAAAGGAAACTGAAAGTAGTTTGCATTTAAAGTCATGGGCCAATTAACTCATGCTATACCATACAAAAAGCATATTTTAGGACATGGGGCCAGCCCGTGGATTCATATTATACACAAAAAACTTTACAAGCAATCACATTTTTTAAAGCTATAGTCCATTAAAGTTCCAACCCATATCTACAAAAGGGAAGAAACTGTACATGGAATGGGCAGTAAAGCTCACAACCAATCAACCATGGCGAGTTTCATTAAACCCATAAAAAAACAGACAAGCCCTTATTGAAATAGACGAGACAGAGAGAGAGAGAAGGACACAGTCTGTGCGTAAACAATGTTTGTGATCGAATCTCAAGGTGACCCATCAATGGCTTATTACCAAAACCAACAAGAGACAAGACAAAACTCCAAGTGAAGAAACAAACAGAAATGAAATGAAACAGAATCTTTTTTTTTGCTTCTCTTGGTGAGAGTGAATGATTTTAACGAAGAAGACAAAGGAACAAAACCTGAGACTTGTCATCAGTATCAATATCTGTGGAAGTGTCAGTATGTTGACTGTTATCAGCCATTGCTGAAACCGAATCACACCACTTGTCTAAACTGCTGTTCACTTCCCCTACTCCTCCTACTAACCTTGTCTCTCTCTGGTACATTAACTGTCCTGTGTCCAAACACTCCTCTTCTCCTTCAAGTCTCTCCCTCAAGCCACAGTCCATGACCTTAAGAAACAGAGTACACATTGAAATAAATATGTTAATAATATTTTAAAGAGGTGGGTTTGTTGTAAAGGAATCAACTTTTTATTACCGTATCAAACGTCGTGTAGTGTAAGTTGTTGGAAGCGGCAACAGTGACATCTGCAAGAAAGAAAGATTGATTCCTTCAAACAAAGCTTAAGACTTTGTACTTGAAACAAAAAGAGAAGAAGAGAGAAAGAAGCTAACTTGGACTTAAACCACCAGCTACGTCATGATGAAAAGCGTTGACTGGTTGATGAAACTCATCAAGACAACTATCTCCTCTGTTTCAAAACAGAGAAAAGATTGGCTCTTTGTGTGCTTGTTAAAAGAAAGGAGATGTTTTGAGAAGTGTACCTGAAGAAGAAAGAGGCTTGGGAGTAGAAGTCAGGGTTGAAAGGAACGGTCTTGAAGCTGCTTTGCATATTGTTTGTTGAGCTTTTTCTTGTGGAGATGGGTTTCTTCAGTAAGAAGAGTGAAGTTAAAAGGGAAGAGGAAGAAGATTCATTAAAGGGTGAAAAGATGGCGAATCAGTACGGCTGGCTAGCTAGGAGAGGATTCATCATTAATAAATACAAATAATAATGTTGTAAAATAAATATAGAAGAGACAGAGAGAGAATCAGAGAAAAGATTAATGAATTGCGTCTGAGAGGGTGGGATTTTAGTTTCCCAATAACCAACACACACAACCACGTAGCCCCACTTTTAAATTCTCAATATTTTTCACACATAGTAATTAAATATATTAAATTTTAATATTAATTATATATTTTATGATTTATTATTTTCATAATTTTTAATTAATAAAATTAAATAAATATAAATAAAATTTTTAAAATTTTAATTTATTATTAATACTCGGTAAAAATTACATTAAAAATAAAAATTTATCTTTTTAAAACTTAATTTTTTTCTAAAACATAGATTATTTTGTAATGGATGGAGTAAGATAATGTACTTGATGTAATAAGGAGTATTTAATAAAATATTTTCTTTTAAAAAACTCATAATATTAAATATTTAAGAATAAAACCTGTCTACCAAATAAAAATACACGTAAAATGTATAGAGTCTTAAACTTTTAAATGTGTGTGTTGATATATCATAAATCTAGATATTGCATCAGATTCATTTATGCTGCATCAAAATTTTGATGGATCAACTATGTTGCATTAAATGGGTTGCATCAATTGTTTGGAAGCTGCATAGCAAATGTGTACTAGAGTTTTAGGATGTGTGAAACTTTTATTCTCTCTCCCTTTTTTTATATTTGACATTTTAGGATTATTCACATAGATTAACAAAACATTTAATATTTTTTATCATTTCCTAAATAAAAACATCATTAATGATTTATCTAACCACAATTCAACCAATAATAAAATAGAAGCTATAATATTATTAGTCATCTAACATTAATTACTAATAAATTTTACATAGAAAATTGAAAACGTCAAATAATTTGGAACAAAAAATTTCTCCTAAAACGTCAATTAAAAAAAATGGAGGGAGTATATATCTTGTGGTATTTGAACTTTAATATAAGACTAAAAATCATTCTAATAATAATATATTTATTTATTTATACATGTAGTAAAATTGCTGAACCATGTTACGCTGTTGTGTCGTTTACTTTATTCTATCTATACATATTTTTTTTCACGTTCATAATTACAGTTTTGAGTATTAATTAGATATACATATATGTTTTATGTAATTTTTTTAATCAAAATTGTAAATTTTAAAAACTTAAAACTTCATATATTTCTAGATAAACAAAAAGTATGTCATGTTTCTTTAGAATTTATCCGGTTTATTTGTTTAATTTTACCATTTTGCTAATAATTCATAGATTTTAGGACTCATTCTTGCTGCAGTAAGAAAATCAAAAATAGCAAAACCCATCATCATATTTACCAATACTTATATAGTTTATGGTCTTGTTTAATCATTTCTACTAATATTTAGCCTACTAAAGACAGAATTATAAAAACAACACTGCCTAAAAAGAACTGGAAAACCCAAAAGCAAGAAAACTTAATTGATTTTTAAAATCTACTTTTACAGTAAAAAAAGGCCAAGCAAGATCAATCCACCAATTAGTAAGAGATGAGCTACTACACTCTACTGGAACTGGTGTATAGAAAGTATAGCTAAGTTCTTTTGAATTACCAAATCTTGAAAGTGATTAGTTCAAAGTTAGAACTGCAGATTCGAAAATGTTTTGTCTTTGAGAATTTTAAAACTAGGCTCGACTGTGAATGCGTTTACCATATCTGGATAAATTAACAAACAAACCATCTTTACTGATAAAACTCGAAAATGTAATATAATAATTTTAAGCATGGAATAAATGTGTATATTTTGTCTGTATATATGTAATGCAGAGCCTGGATATTTCAGATGCAGAGGGTCATTTCCATCTTGTTACTGTCTGCCAAAGTTGAAAATAGCCTTTATACAGTCCACTTTGAGTTAATTTTTCCCCATTCACAAAAAAAGAAATATTTACAAACTCTGATTTTGTTTTATCTAATTAATTCAATAAAATTTAGTAATGCTTAAGACTTATTCGTATACTTAAATAGAATAAAAGTTGTAATCAATGCATAATTGGTTTGTATAAAATGTACTCATGAATCATGATGAATTGTTGAAACAATGAGTTTCTTTCCTATAAAATTTCAAAATAGGTGAATTTAAGCTATACCTGCCTAGCCTAATAGAACACACATATCATTGACAACTAATAGCAATAGGCAGGCAAAAGTCTGGCTTGGCTTCTGCCCTGAAGCTGATGTGATGTTGATGGAAAGGGAGATATAATCTCTTCCATTTTTAATTCTAAATACATCAAACATTAATAAATAAATGAATTCTGATAAGATCGGTCTTTAATGATTAAAAACAAATAATACAGCAGAGTTATTAAACTCAAATTCAGTGGACCGATGAAGAAGAGCATTAAAACGAAAGACATTGCTTGAAAGAAACATCTTCCTCTTATAATGAGCATTGTGTTTTTATAGATACCCAAATTAAGTTTGTACATTTATTACTGTCTCCTCTTCTATAACCAGCAAACTCTAGTTCCTCTCGGGAGCTTCTCTGACCTTTTCTTGTACCAATCTTCACTCTTTTTAAAATCTCTAATTAAACATGCATAGTATTTATTTGGTACAAACCGGAGATTGCAATGTACATATCTTTTATCCACCATACAGGAAACGTACCAGTTTTGAAATGGTTTGGACCATAGAGTACATTGGCAGAGTCAATGACGTTTGGGTTCTGTTTAGTCTTGTGGGTATTTTCTTGTTTTTTACTGGTCAGAGCTCGATCTTGTCTCTTTCCCTTCTTCATTTCTCCGTATCCTCTGTACCATTTCTTTTTTTATGAATTCACTTTCTTATCTACCTTTTTTCCTTTCTTTCATAAAGTGTTATGAGTCTTAACTCTTTTCCGATGATAAATAAAGTACGTTACATTGTTACATTTGACCAAAACAAATCTTCCACAACTTACTATCGATGATTTGATAACTAGGGAAAAGAGAAGGCTCATGTTTGTTAATCACTTTGTTTCTTGTGGACCATAAAAGACAATATTCATTGCTAATATATATAAGCCTAAACAAAAACTACTCAGGCTTAGAAGTTTGGATCCGAAAGGTGGAAAAGGACTTCCCTTACTGGGACTTTTCCCACAACACGGAAGACTATTACATCTAAGAATAAATGTACTTAAGAAGCCATAAAGTAGTTATGACCAGTCTTCCAACTTGAATTAAGTAAATTTATCTTAACATGAATACCAGAGACGCCCTCGCCTGTTACCACGACCACAGTTACCATTTCCAGCCAGGACGCCATTGCACCTCCTTCGCTTTTGTTGACGGTCCTTTCACGAAGGATTCTTTGGCCCAAAGGAGTCAAATTATCAATAAGATCAGCCTCATAGGATTGTTGTGTAAGCCCATAAATATAGAATGGGGTCTCATTAGTTTTATGTAACTTTGTGGTCCAGGCACCGCTGAAAGAAAATGTGGACCATGTCTGTTTATTTTAACCGAGTCCTATTTAACAAAATCTAAAAGATTTTTGGGCCTTAACCGGGCTTGTTTGTGGTATTTGTGTGTGTTTCTATTCGTTGCTTAGCCAGGCTAAGCAATTTCAAGTCTCATTTGGGGGCAGTCTTTTTTTTTTCACTAATAATATTCATTTAAAGGTGGAATACAATAGTTTAATATATAAGCTGGCGGATAAAAGACATTCTCAAAGACAAGAGCCCAAAAAACAAGCAGCTAGAACATACACTGGAGCAATTTTCGAGCACGATCTTAACAAGATAAAGAAACTAGAGATCGCACTATGACTCAAAAAACTAAAAGTAACTACATAAAAAGCATACGACAAACCAGTGCAAAAAACCTCCTATATAGCATATGACAATGGTCTGGATAAATCGCTGCTGGCCTCGGCACGCCATACAATACCATCCACTTCAAGAACCCGAAGACACCACTGCGCCTTCTCAACCCGGATCTATTGCTGCCGCCTATGACCTGCCGAACGATACCATCCTATTTGGGTATCACATATAAATAAAACATAAATATTCGAATTTGGCAAAAGCGTATCAAACATGACCCCTTCGTTTAAATTTAATGTCCCACACAACCTACTCTGAAAGGACCAAACATGTGTTGGCTTCCTGTGTCCATTAAACTGAGGCAAACAAAGTTCCTATAGTTTAAATTTACATGTTTACGAAAAAAATATTTCCTCCATTCCAAAAAGATGTTTTAAAAATAAATTTATTTTTAAAAGATATTTTTTCAATACATTAACTAATGATAAATTTTAAATTTTAAAATAATTATTAACATTTCATTAGTTAAAAATTATAGGAAATAATTAACTATGAAAAATAATGCATTAATAACTAAAATTTTATATTTTTTTCAATAAGTGAGAAAATTCTAAAATATACATATTTTGAAACTGTGGTAGTATTAATTTATTTATCAATTTTGGACATAGAACATGTTGAGAAATGAATGTGATATATCTTGAATTAGCATGTTGTAAATTTCATCTACAGGAGGCAGTTGATAAGTGGTTACCATCTGGCTACAAATGGTTTCATAATTGTCATTAGAAGTACTAGACCCACTAAAAGGGAATCAATAGCCATTGGTCCATAATCATGATTCTCAACTGGAAAAAATGCAAAATGCTCTTTTTATGTCATTAGTTAAGTGTTAATTTATAATCTTATACCATAGTATCAATATGGTCTTTTGAAGGCTACTACTATAAGGAATCGAATCAACTATGGAATCATTTGCTTTTTTAAACCGAGAACAGTAGCATTTAATGAAAAAAATCTATAAAGATAACAACAACAAAATAAGCTAATAATGACAAAAACAAAATCTGGTTGCATTAATTGAACAAGGGAGAAGAATTTGTCACGTGGAAACACGCGCGGGGGAAGAACGCGTGGACATGAGCAAGTGGAAAATGGCTCTTGGTGAGAATCAAAGGTCCGACATAGAAAAAAGGAAAGTGACTAATCATCATCAATCCTACTCGGCGTGGGGGCAAATATGTCAATCTCACGCTTCTTTAAGATTCTTCTTTTTACCCCCAGAAAAAACTTTTTTGTTATTTTCTCGTGATTCCTTCTTCTTTTTTTCCAACGAATATTCCTTCTCATTCTCCATTTTTCAAAAAAAAAAATTCTAATTATAAATTAGATGGTGACCTTACCCATAGAATACATTAGTATGTACAGATTTGTTTACGTCTATCTGGATTTTGTTGTTTTATTTTACTGTAAAAAAAAAGCTTTTTGAGTGTGACTCTTAATTTAGTAGAGAGATGGGTGAGTCTTCATTCTTATCCCCAAAGCTTAAATAGATTGAGAATAGTGACATGAGTTTTTCCAGGCTAATCTAGATGCGACCAAAACCGAATCTGATCCCTTCGAATATTCACACATCACCAAATTCACATTTACCATATTACCCTTTTCCTCTCGTTTTTATTCCACAACTTAAAAAAGATTCGGTTTTATAAGTACGCGACGCCACGACCTCGACCCCTTCTCCATTCATTCATTGTCCTAAAATCCCTCTCTCTATCCATGTTTATTATTCCTTAATCTGATTCCATTTAGATCCAATATTCTTTCTCCAAGCTGCTTCCTCCACCCACTTCTCTATAGATCTAAAACCTATTGCCTTTGTTCACTTTTTAAGCATCCAAACTGTAATAATAATAATAATGATGATGGTTCAGAAGATGGATATTGATTGCAGAGATGTCATGAGTATGTTGAAGCTCTCAAAGAAGAACAAAAGAAAATCCAAGTCTTCCAACGAGAGCTTCCTCTATGCTTACAACTCGTTACACAAGGTAAACTTTATATTATAAAAAAAACAAATTTTTATACAATCTTAATACTACAAATCACTATCTTTACAGTATGGGTTTTTGTTTTTGTTTCTGTAGCGATCGAAGCTTGTAAAAAGGAGTTATCTGGTACAACAACGACGTCGGATCAGTGTTCGGAGCAGACGGCGAGCGTGTGTGGTGGTCCAGTCTTTGAAGAGTTTATACCGATCAAGAAAAGCAACAACGAAGAGGACGGAGAACATGAATCTCCTCATGAGATTGACAAGAGTGACGTGGACTGTAAGAAATCGGACTGGCTTCGATCTACTCATCTATGGGACCATTCGCCCCATCCAGACACGACATTAGTTGTAGCTAAGAAGGCTAGAGTTGTCGAAGTGAAACCTAACAACAACAACCGCGGTGGGTTTCAGCCGTTTCAAAAGGAGACAAAACGTGTCTCCTCGGAGACTGATCTGCAGCCGGCCGTGAAAGCTATCACCCCGGAGCCCGCGCCAGCTCCGGCGACGACGACTTGTTCCACCACGGAACAGGTACAGAAGTTACAGCCGCAGTCGCAAACGCATAGAAAACAAAGGCGATGCTGGTCGCAGGAGTTACACCGGCGCTTCCTTCACGCGCTTCAGCAGCTCGGAGGATCGCATGGTAATAAAAAAAATTATATTCATTAACGATGTGATTTATCTGTTTTTTTTATTGGGTCATTAGTAGTTAGTAACTAGATTAAGAGAAATTGGTTAAAATACCATAAGTTAATTAATATTTTTCAAAAATAATATGAATAAAAATGTACTAATATTTGGATTTAGAAGAATTGAGATTGAGTTTATAAATGTTTTATAAATATTAAAAAATAATAATTTAGTGTTATGTTATCACAAATTTAGATTATTTATGAAAATAGTTATTTATTAATAGTATATTTAAAAAATGGTATCAAACTTATTTGTGCTATAATCTAAATTTTCTTTTAGATTAATTAATTAATCATCTATTTAATTTTTTGTTGTTTTTTTTTCCAGTTGCAACACCAAAACAGATCAGAGATCATATGAAAGTCGATGGATTAACAAACGATGAAGTTAAAAGCCATCTACAGGTTACTACTAATACTTTCTATGTTTAATTTGGATCTAAATTTAAGCATTTTATTGTTGATTAATTAAATATTTTGTGGATTATTATTCAGAAATATAGACTTCACACAAGAAGGCCAGCCACGTCGGTGACGTCCCAGGGTAACGGAAACTCGCAACAACCGCAATTTATGGTGGTTGAAGGGATATGGGTGCCGTCGCCACAAGATTTTTCTCCACCGTCAGATGTAGCCAATAACGGTGATGGTGTATACGCTCAGGTGACGGCACTACCACCGCAAGCTCCTAAGCGTTCGGTGGAGAGAAGTAGCGGCCGGTGCAACTCACCCGCGGCATCTTCTTCCACAAACACAAACACAAACACAACTTCAGCTTCTCCTGTGTCATAGTAGTCATCAGTCTAGTGGGGTTGATTTTTTTGTAGGTTTAATGCAAGTGAGTGTAATAAGCTTTGTAACCAAAGAGAATGTTCTTTCATAAGCATATATATTATATACACGAGATAAGTAAAAGAGTCTTTGTTTTCAACTTTTTTGGGCTGCATATGGGCTCATTTTCGAGGTCCATATTAAGATGATATTTATAGAATAGAATGTTAGATTTATGTTTCTTCTCTCTTTGTCCATAATGGTGATACTTGAGTGTGTAGGTAAACCTCTGCTTCCTGATCGTAGTGATAGAAAATATACAGGGATATTCTTCATTAACTGCTCAAGATTAAGATACTGAGAATAGTTGGGGCTAGTGACGTTATTGTTTAGCTTTAGTTGACTTAGGCAGAGAGAGACCTTAGCATGCATTTGGTATTGTTGATAATTCTCTTCCGAATGTTCTTTTTGCTTTTGGTTGTTCTCTTATAGATATCTCACCGAGCAGACATATATGATGCAAAAGAGCAAATGAGAAAACTGGGAGATACAACCATTCATCAAGAGCTAAAGATTTATCACAAAATCTGGATAAATCATTTAGATGGATCACATAAATGGATCATCCGGATGGAAATGACAAATGGAGAAACAAGTAGCCCCAACCTCTGACATACTTTTTTTGTTTCAAGATTACTTTTGCTCTTATGAATCCATCTGTTCCCTAAGAAAAGCGTGTCACTTTCAATCCCGTTCTTGAAAGTTTTGTTTCCATGTGAAACATTACTTAGAACATCAAAACCAATTAGACATATTCTGCATTCACACCATCAACACATGTTACCCATATGAACCGGGGGATATATACCTTCATTTATAATACAATAAAATGGAGTCAATGTAGCAACTCGGTTCTGGAAATATCTAAGTGGAGATAACAGAGAGGTGGCAGGTGTAAGGTGTTTCACCGCTCTTGTGCAATGATGCCCGGATTAAACAAAGTGCGTTTTAATTATAATTATATACTCTTTTCTAGATCCTCACTTAGCTCTCACACCACATGTACCAGTTAAGAGATGACTCGAGACTAGGGATGTTAAAATGGGCTGAAAGCCCGCGGGCTTAAACGGGCTTAGTATAAACGGACGGACCCATGACCCTTTTATTAGCATATAAAAATAAACGGGTTTACACGGGTCCACCCGTTTAGGCCCATCTCGTTAGTGGGCATACCCGTTAAATAAAAGGGTACCCGTTTAGGCTCGTTTATGATTTTTTAAATATATTTATATGAAATTTAAAGAATTATATAATTTGTTTTTTTGAAAAAAAATAGTTATATTATATATAGTTTGTGTTTTTTTCAGAAAAAAAATTTATGTTATAATTGTGTTTAAAATCTACTAGAATTTGTTGATATTTTTATGATATTATGAATGATTAATATTTAATCAAAAGTAAAGTATTTTTATCTTTTTTCAAATTTTGATTTATTTTGAATTTCTATTTATTATAAAGTTTTGAAATCAAATAAAAAGCTATTAAAATTTATCTTAAAATATGCAAAAGATTATTGACAAAAAATAGAATTCACAAAAAAAAAATTGTAAACGGGCCTAAACGGGCTATACGGGCAATTTTAAATTAAACGGGTTTAAACTAAACGGGTCTAAATGGGTACGGGTTATAAACGGGTTTAAATTTACAGGGTCGAAATGGGCAGGGTCTAAATGGGCAGGGCCTAAACGGGCTTGGGTAACCCATTTTAACATCCCTACTCGAGACCCTCTTTTTACTCTGAGGGCTTGTTCACACTTCGGTAATGATGAAAGAATGTCACGTGGTGACTCGTGACTGGTGAGTATGTAAAAAGAAAGAAAACGGAATGTTTTGGGATCACGAGTTGTGGTGAATGTTTGGGCTTTTTTTCTTCTAAATGTTTTTTTTTTGAGAATTAACTAATTATTTTACCTTTCTTGTATAGTTAACTCGATAATTAATTTGGTGAAGGAATATTCGATGAAAAAAGAAATCACAAAATAACATAAATTTTTTTGTGTTAAATGTTTGGACCAGTGTCTCTACCTATCCCCTTTTTGCCTTGTTCATAAACTTTTTTGTGAAAATCTATCAAAAACTTTCTGGAACCGTAACCAATCTATACTGTTTTTAGTGTTTTAACTTTTGAAAACGTAATATTATTGTTTTAAAATCAAGTTCATATTAGTTTTAAATAATTAAATAATTATAAGATTTTTTTTTGAAAATATAATTAAAATGAAAATTACATCTACCAAAAAACCTAGCTTAATATCATTATCTAATTGCTCAGGAAATTTATTATGCTCAAATGTTTTTTTGTTTTACACCCATTTATAAATCTGCTATCTAGTGATGAAAAATACTATCGGCTTCAATCTGTGCAAGAATTGCTATACTGAAACTTTAATAAGATGGAATGTATTTGATTGAATTTATATCTATATGTCTATCTGACAAGAACGCTTCTATTCAAAAGTTAATTATATTTGGGTTACCCACGTGTTATTATTTTTGTAACACACTATCTAACCTGCAAGATTTCCACATTTTTCTACGCATAATAAATAGAATTCCTTTTTGACCAAAATAAAATAAAATAAAAAATAAAAATAAATAAATAAATAGAATTCCTTTAATATCTTGGGATTTACAGTATGCAATTATATATTACATACTATATAGTTTTCAACTATATTATTATAACATACCCCTCAAAGACAACTAAATGGATTATTCACAATTAGTTTTTCTATTAATATAAATAAATGGTGTTGTGTGAATCCTCCTTTCGTCAAATTGTATATCTGTAAAACTCTGTAGATCTCATGTGCTATAAATGAAACTACTAATAAAATATACGGAACTTTGTCCTTTTAAATGAAGTATATGACGTCAAAAGAAAAGAAAAAACGTAAATATTATATATATATGCAACCGAGAATTATAAATTAATTTCTCAAACGGTCAAGTCAAACTATAAACTCGAGAAATATACATTTTCGAAAAGTCAACTTGAAATATTTAACAGAGAATATTAAATACTAGTATATAAATTAGAACAACATCTCGATGTCAGTTTAGTAGAAAAAGTTAAGAAACATAAATACACAATTTGAATCAGTATATTTTATCAGTGTTTGTATTACTGTTAGATGATTTATAATTTATGGTTAATGGTTTACTTCACGTCAAGTTAAAAAAAAGTCAGATGTCATGTGAGATTGATACACTAGAAACAATATACAGTATCTTATAATTATCATCGACAGATTGGTGACAAAGCGCGTTATTATATTAAAATAATAAAGAAGATATTGGGAAGTAGCTTAAATTTGATTAGTTCGGTTATGGTTATGAAAATAATTATTTCCTTATAAGAAAAGAAAACAATTAAAACCTCGACTTTTCTACGACCGTTGATTTTGACGTAGCATTGAAGTATTCCCAGAGAAGGAGAAAGAAGCAGAAAATAAAAATAGTTTCATTGTTTTTGAAGAACATTCGATTCAAGTTTGAAACTAAGAGGAGTAAAACGAGACAAAGCTACTAGTGTTCTGTAGTGTGAAGACTTTTCATGGTGTGTTCCAAGTGAAGCTGCTCTTACAGATCTGAGGTAATCTCAGTGATCTGGCTTTGTCTGAGTGATCTAAATCGTCTCTCTCTGTTTGCTTTGTGGTTGGAGTAGTTTAGGGTTTAATCAAAGGCAAAGTTGCCTCTTCTTCACGTTAAGTGTTGTTTGGTTGGTAACAGTTTGGTGCTTTCCTGTCATACTCAAAGTCTATGAACTGAGATCGTTTCTCTGAGGAAAAAAATTAAACTTTTGGTGGACCCAGAAGCGTGTCGGTGATAAAGAAAGTAGATTTGTTTTGGTGGTTGTCGGAATTTTAGATGGCTACGTCTCCGGCACAACCTCCTGTTTCGAATTCTCCACCGGTGGCTTCACCGCCGTTGGGAAATTCTCTTCCGAGTAACAATGCAACTTCACCACCGCCATCTCAGTCTCCTCCTCCGGCTACACCACCACCAGTGACACCACCGCCCACTCCATCACCGCCGACACCAAACGGAGCTCCTCCTCCGGTTACAACCTCACCACCAAATGGATCTCCTCCTCCTCCTCTGCCAAAACCACCTGAGATCTCTCCCCCACGGCCACAGCCAGTGATCCCTTCACCTCCTCCTGCAAGTACACGGCCACCACCATCGGTGCAGCCACCGCAAGCGTCTCCTCCACCACCTGCATCATCCCCACCATTACCTTCTTCCCCTCCACCCCCTTCTTCTGTTCCTCCTCCACGGTCTTTGCCTTCACCACCAACCTCACAACGCTCTCCTCCTCCTCCGCCGCCTTCAGAACGTCCCATTCAGTCTCCACCTTCACCGCCTTCAGAGCCTCCCGTTCAGTCTCCACCTCCACCCTCACCGCCTTCAACGCGTCCTCCTTCTCCTTCTGCTCCTCCTCCTTCAGATCGTCCCATTCACTCTCCTCCTCCACCACCAAAGGATACTAGTCAACCGCCTTCAGATTCTATGCCACCTCCAACATTCTCATCTCCTCCCAATATACTTGTACCAGGTTCCAACAATCCACCTCAAAACAACCCTCCTCCTAGTGCTCCTGATACTTCAACTCCTAGTAATAATACTAGTGGCATTAGTACTGGAGCCATCCTTGGCATCACTGTCGCAGTAGCGCTTGTATTGTTCAGTCTCATTGGACTCCTTGTCTGGTGCGTAAGAAGACGAGAAAAACGGCTTTCAGCTGTTAGTGGTGGCTACATTACACCATCTCCAATGAGCTCCTCTTCTTTAAGATCAGGTATTAAGTTGTGATTAACATGTCACTTTTCTTTCTCCTGTGTGCCGTTTCTTGACTTGTCATTACATATGCACAGACTCAGCTTTCTTTAGAACGCAGTCATCTGCACCAGGGAGTCATCACACATACTTCTCTCAATCACAATCGGGCGGTTTAGGCAATTCAAAGGCCTTGTTCTCTTACCAAGACCTTGTCAAGGCAACAAACGGGTTCTCACAAGAGAATCTATTAGGTGAAGGTGGGTTTGGTTGTGTATATAAAGGGGTGTTACCAGATGGGAGAGTTGTTGCAGTGAAACAACTTAAAGTTGGTGGAGGACAAGGTGACCGTGAGTTCAAAGCTGAGGTTGAGACGCTTAGCAGAATCCATCACCGACATTTGGTTTCTATCGTGGGACATTGCATCTCTGATGACCGTAGATTGCTTATTTATGATTTTGTCTCTAACAACGACCTTTACTTCCACCTTCATGGTAAGTAAACCGAGATTACAATTCATATACACACACCACTGGTACTTACATTACGTCTTCTGAATAGCATCCAAAGAAGTTCTGGACTGGGTAACACGTGTTAGAATTGCTGCTGGTGCAGCTCGTGGACTAGCTTACCTCCATGAAGACTGTAAGTTGTTTCTCTACTCACTAGTCTAAACCATTTGACCATTCTTACTGAGATGTCTATTTTCAGGTCACCCACGTATCATTCACAGGGACATCAAGTCGTCTAACATTCTTTTAGAGGACAACTTTGATGCTCGGGTAACACATTAGTCCCCCATTTTTTATTTTTCAAGGTTTTAGTTACATGGTGACTATGACACTATTGATCTCTCATTCTCTGGTAGGTTTCTGACTTTGGTCTTGCAAGATTAGCTCTTGATTGTAACACTCATATTACTACAAGGGTTATGGGAACATTTGGGTACGTTCTTAGTTGTCTAGCTTGATTAAAGGGCACAAGATTGGCATCTAGTTGATATTGTTTTGCTCATTCATCCTTTTGCAGCTACTTGGCTCCTGAATATGCATCAAGTGGGAAACTAACAGAGAAATCAGATGTATACTCCTTTGGAGTTGTTCTGCTCGAGTTAATCACTGGACGTAAACCTGTTGATACATCTCAACCACTTGGAGAGGAGAGCCTTGTTGAATGGGTACACCTTCTATTCCAACCTTAACCTGTAAAACATGATTAGTTCTTATACTGTTTCCATCTCTTTGTTGTTCAGGCACGGCCTCTGATAAGTCATGCCATTGAAACCGAGGAGTTTGGTTCTTTAGCAGACCCTAAGCTTGGAGGAAACTATGTGGACTCCGAGATGTTTAGAATGATTGAAGCAGCAGGAGCCTGCGTGCGCCATTCAGCTGCCAAGAGACCCCGGATGGGACAAGTAGTAACATTTTCTTTTCTTGTTTACTCTATTTTTGCTTAGAAAAGGAATATTGAAGTATTTTTATTGCAGATTGTGAGAGCTCTTGAGAGTTTATCTGCGGAAGACCTCACCAACGGAATGAGACTAGGTGAAAGCGAGGTCTTTGACTCAGCTCAACAGTCAGCAGAGATCAGATTGTTCAGAAGAATGGCATTTGGAAGCCAAAATTACAGTACAGATTTTTTCACACATACTAGTTACAACAGCAGAGACCAAAACGTGTAAATATCATACACAAGATTGTCTTTTTGATCTCTCGGTGTTAAGAGGCAACAAACCCCATCAAGAACATCCAAGTTTTGTCTGAAAAGCTCCCAAGCCCCCACACATCCCAAGCTCAAAACAGTACGCATCTACTTTTGTTTCTTTGTTTGTGTGCATGTTCTTGTGTCCATTTGGTGAAACTAAAGAGATTACCAAATACAGTTTGCAGAAACAGAGGAGCATGTGGTAGAGGAAGATATGAGGAGTAAGGGTTTATTTATGTTCTTGAACAAGAGAGGTTTTATCTCTTACATGAAAGTACTTTTTGTATCTATTTTTTTTATTTTTGTTTAATCTTGCCTTCAAGTTTACATATTCCGTGTCATGTTGTTTTATGATAACAAGAAGGATCTTTCTTTGTCTATCATTGAAGAACGTGTTGATCTGGCTCAAGTTATACGTCTAAGAAGACTCATTTACCCCTATGAATCATCATGATGGAGAGTATAACCAAAGGAAAGTAGGGGAAAGAACGATTGTTACGTCCAAGATTCCTAAACAATGCTTTTAAAAGTGTCTAAAGATCCCATGTGCATTTCAGACAGTATGAGCAAAAACAAATACATAACAAACACATGGGATGTTGCTTTGCGTTGCATTGTTTGATACCAATATTGGCAAAGGAACATATTCCTATGACACAATCCTATGTAACCTCTTAATCTATGTTTCCTCCATGTCTCATTCTTCCTCTATATCTTTCTTGTTTACCTCAAACAGTTTCAATGCATCAAGAACAATGGAACAAGATTGTGGTGCTTTTGCAGCAGATTGTGTTGTCCTCTGTTGCTGCTGCGAGTGCTTTATTCTACAAGTCTTTATCTTTGTCTTCTTCAAGATTCCTCGTAAAGTTGCTCACAAGATGAAGAGGTTTGTGATCAGGAGGCTCCGAGGAAAGAAGAGAAGAGACGCGAAAACCTTCTTACCTACAAAGGATGAGGGTTGCAGAGAAGTGGAGCGTTTGCCTTGTGATGTGTCCAGAGTTAGTTGCATGGAAGATATTGAGGAGATGTTGCAGGAACTCTCAATGGAGGGAGAGTTTGTGTTTGGGAGTTTCTGGCGACAAGGAGACTCCACAAACGATTTAGATTCCGGAAACTCACTATATGAAATAGAAGAAAACAATGATCATTCCTTTGTCATTGCTCATCACACAAGATGTCTTGGATTCAAAAATCCAAATAAAGAAGCGGTAAGAGGACCGAACCAAAGCGGTATATAACTTCATTTCTCTAAGGATGACACTAAGAGATTTAAAGGTATATAGAAAGAGAAAAAGACTTAGATGCAACCACTGGCTATCTCTCTACTGGAAGTCTGGTGTATATAATCTTCACAGTTCACTGTAAGAATCTACTTTGTTAATCAGACAAGGCCGCAATGTACAACAACTGGTTAACCAGCCCTTTTCATCATGTCTGAAGCAAGAAGCTATATTTACGTCCTGCAAGTCAGTTGAAAATGGTTATATCATGATTCAGGCTCTGATCTCCTCACTGATCTCTTTTTAGCTTCTAATCTTGCGGTGAACCCAACTGTTGTAGGCCTTATTGATCTTTGCCTCACCATATCACAGTACTCAGGGTCATTACACTGACCCTCGTACCTTAGCCACTGTATCATCCCATGGTACATTGGGAAAAACCTCATCTGAATCGCAGAGTAGATGAAGTATGGCAGCAACGTCGATACAACCACAAAGAGAGTGATGACCCAGTAAGAAAGTGATGGCGCCAGAGCTTCAACAAAGACTCTATACGCACTGGTTGATATACTTGTTGGAAGCTCTCCGTACACCGTGATGAACAAGTACCAAACGAGGATGGAGCCCCAAATAACAATGTGCTGGATCAGTGTGAAGTAACTGATAGCTAATGCCATCTGCAAGTTCACAACCCAGACGATACATGTGTACATTGTCCCTCCTAAGATCTCTTTTCCAGGGGTTTTTCCTTCGTGGTTGAAAGCTTGAGATTCTAGAGAGCTTTTGCAGAGGAAGAAGATGATTACTGCACTGTAGAATCCGTTGAACATCCATCCAAGTATCCTGCGCCAGCTGAAGAGAACATTCTGCACACCTTCTTGGTATAACAGTGGAAACTGCGAAAAAAACAAGACAAAACAAAGAGTTTGATACACATTGTTTGACATGTGAGTTGATTGAAGCTGTTTTAATAAAATGAAAAACAAGTTTACCTTGAGACAATACCGTGCAGACACATCTTGGTCGAAGACGCCAAGAGCAATAACCGGAAGGGACGAGAAGCAAACATTGTAAAGAGATAGAAACCAGTCGTTGTAAGCAGGTGTCGATGAGAATGTTGTGTATGCTTCATATAAGAAGAGAGTGAAACCAAATGTAATGTTCTTGTAGAAGAAGTAGCAAATCTGTGAAATAGATAAAACAATTGTCAAGCCAAAAAGGCTTTGATTACGTTAAAGAGAATCATGGCACAGTAAGGGGTATATACCATGGTTGAGATACGTCTGTAACACCAGTGTCCATGGACTAGTAACAAACGTTCCAGATATCTAAATTGAGCAATCGCAATGTCGCTTGACATTACAGCCTGCATGCCTTCCACGCCACTGATCCCAACACCTATATCTGCTTCTTGAAGCATTCCAACATCATTTGCACCATCACCAATAGCTAACGTTGTTTTACCGTTTCCAGATTTTACTAGCCTTGTCACCTACATTGCCATGTACTCTTGAGAAAATCTTGACAGAAACAAGTATAACCAAAGCACAAGTTTAAGAAACTGACCAGCGCTTTCTGTTTTGGTGATGAACGGCAACAAATGACAGAAGCACAACCAACGGCTAGCTCTAAGAAGATGTGTTTTATATCATCATCCAACGCGTAAGCAAGTGACTTCCCATCAATGATCAAAGCAAAAGCATCAGAGTTCCCACCAGAATACTTTAGCTGTGCCTTTCCATTGATGATCTGTGAAAGGACATTCTCTTTTGATGCCTGCAAGATCAAATAAACCACTTTGATTCATTACATCTACATAATCTTCTGAAGAACTATCAATGTTTTGGTTTTCTTTTTACCCTTGCAATGTCATCTTTCTCTCCAGTTTTTTCCAGTGAGTGGATTTCAGGAGTCTCCAAGTTGATTATGATCTGCTTCATGTCTTGTCTGAGCAAACTACTGGCGAAGCTGTCAAAGAGATGCATACAAAAAGAGTTTATAGAGTGGAGAGAATAAACAAAAAAACTATATGCTGGAACTCAAAGAGTAGGTGATACCCAGAAACCGATACCCAATATTGATAGCAGTCTCCATTTTGTCACCAGTCAAAACCCAAATCTTGATTCCTGCTTGTGCAAGCTTGTCAATGCAATCAGGGACCTTAAATAAATCAATGATAAAGGGATAAGATAAAGTGTTTTTAATAATCCAAAATGGTTATATGTATAACATCAGTAGCTTGCTTACTCCATTTTGGAGTTTATCCTCAACAGCAGTAGCTCCAAGAAGGATCAAGTCTTTCTCAACATTCTCTGTGACTTCCTCTATCAACGATTCTCTATCAGCACTAACCGAGCTCTTGGCTTCACTGATTCTCTCACTGAAAACTTTGTATTCTTTCTCATCAAGTTCACGATATGCAAGTATCAAAGTTCTCAGCCCTGCATCAGCATACTCGTTCACATGGTCCCTTGTTTCCACCTCAAACTCTCTACCATTCTTGGAAAGTCTTTCAAACATAACACTGGTGAAAGAAACAAGTGGGAACAAAGTAAGTTCAAATGGAAGATAATGTTCTAGGTTTGTTTCTGAAGTCATAGGTCACACTTACTTATCTGCTCCTTTACAAAGTAGTAGGAGTTTTCCATCTTCATCTTGAACTATCACTGACATTCTTTTCCTCGTGCTGTTGAACTCAAGAACGTTCAGGACTTTGTACAACCTGCAACACAAATCCAATTTCACTCAAGTTAGTTCTAGAAAGAGAAACTTCTTTAATAGCATACAATAAAGAAGAGGAGATGGAACTGACCTTTCAACTCGTTTGCCAGTCACAAGATCAAGCTCTCTTACTGATATGGTAGTTTGGGTTCTGTTATAAAACTCAAACCCCAGCTCCCTTGCTGCAATAACAAATGCTGCTTCATCAGGTGACTCAGCCTCGTAAGAGATCTTTTCTGTGTCTTCATCCACTTCAGGTATCACTGTATGGCACACCGCAAGTAATCTGAAAAACTTCTGAATGACATCAGCGTGAGCTTCAGTGACCCAGTTCCCATTCATAATCCTTTCATCTCTGAAGTTGAATCCCTTCACCGTTGGTTCTTCAACAAATGCCTCTTTACTATATTCCTCATCACTCTCATTGCCCTGAAACACCAAAGGAGAACCTTTTCTCCTTCCCATAGCCATCTCAACTTCAGTGACACCACGGCCATAAGCTGTCCCTGCGACAGAACACTTGATGAACTCCATGGAGTTACAAGTCAGCGTCCCCGTCTTGTCTGAGAGAATTGTATCCACCTGACCAAGCTCTTCATTCAGGTTAGAGGTTCTTGCACGAGCTGGCTTGTTAGCTTCCTCGTAGTACATGTGGATGTCCTGATTGATGAATATGCTCTGAAGGACTTTAACAATCTCTATTGAGACATATAAAGATATTGGAATGAAGTAACTGTATAACATAGCCGCGGTTAGAAAGTGATAGATGGCAGCCAGAGGAGCTCTTTTGGGGTCAAAGAAGATACTTGAGCTATCTGGTCTCAAGTACCATCTTTTCACCACACCATCTTTGAAATCATCTCTTGTTGTAACTCCAAAGATGACAGAACCAATGAATGACATCAAAACCACCATGAAGAACATGAGGTAGATGATCTTATCCATCTTTTTCTCAATCATGCTTCTCTTAGATGGAGGATCTGTTGAGTTCTGTATAACCTTTGTGTCATGACCAGTGAAGATAACCGCGCCAAAGATAAACTCAGTGTTCCTGAGCTTTGAGTCTCTAAGAAGAAGCTGTTGAGGTGAGAGAGGGTACTTGGCTCCCTTAATCTCCATGGTGCCAACAAAGGAATACAAGTTAGCGTTTGGATCCTCGCATTTGACAAAAGCTTCAAAGCCCTTGAAGTTAAAGTCTTCCCTCAAGGAAGAAGTTACTTCTAGTCCTTGTTTAACTTTCAGATTGGTCTCACCGTCTAGATTCATCGTCTCTACATAGCAAATAGCATCCTCATAACTAGATGACAGCAGAACAAGATCTGCTGGGAAGAACTCATTCTTCTCTACCTTCACTATATCTCCAACGCTCAGAGTCTTCCACTCCTTAGAATCAAAGTTCCCATCTCCTCTATGCACGTTAACTTTCCTATTATTAACCTCAATATCCTAATACCACAAAGATTATATATTTTCAGACACTCAAATTCAACACAAGACCAATGTTCTAAAAATCGATGTAGGTGTGCGAGTCTAGATTTTTTCAGTCCAGTGTTTTAAAAGATTGGTCTAAGTGTCCAAAAATAAACCTCCGCCTAAACAATAATCTTTATAATGCGCCTACCATTGCATAGCGATTAATTGGACATTAAACAAGACCATAACATTGTGAATCAAGAGTCTACCTGCTTGTTGCGGCGCCAATCTTCAACACCTTCTTTAACCATAGTAGCACCAATAACGAAAATAAGAGGGAAAATGGCACTTGCAGCGGTGTAAGGAGCAAGGGAAGTGAAAGACAAGACACCAGTGACCAAGAAGTAGAAGTTTGCCACTCTTCTAAACTGCTCAAAGAGTGATTTTGGTAAGAAAGTAGCGAGAGTGTACTTGGTAGTTCTCACGTAGTTGTCACTGTAGTTACTTGAGTCAGCTTCGGGTGAATCAGGTTCGTTGATGAAGACGAGACGAGAGTAACCGGGTCCTCCGATTTGAGAGTGGGCTTGTTTGAAACAAGCTTGAGCGCATGTGAGTGTGTAGAGTTTGCTTAAGTGTATTCTCCTTCTTCTTCGTCTCTTTAGTCCACTTCCTGCCATTGAGAGATCTACAGGAGACAAAACAAAGTTTGAATCTTTTTTAGATATTCAAGAAACCCTGAAAATTATAATAACAAAACTTGTTTTCGGACACAACTGAATTATTATAATAACACCCGCGAGAACATTTTAAAAACAAATAAAATAAAAAGTTCTCAATTTTTTGGCTTTTTAAATTAAAGAAAAAGGAAAAAAAGACAGTAGCGATTAAGGCAGGACCTCAAACAAACCAAAGAGAAAAGCAGACAAGACCGTGACTGGTTATATTCTCCGACCTCGATTTTTACGACTCTCTCCGGTTACCTGTCTTTCTCGGGAAATTGAGATTATTTTCTCGGGAAAAAAATTCTGAGAAAAAATTGAGTGACTGAGAGAGAGAGCTGAGATCAAGAAGGGTATTTACGAAAGCTTGTGATCTATAAGAAAGTTAAGATCTTTTAATCTTATAAGCTGATAAATTGGGAAATTAAGAAGCTTGAGTGAGAGAGATCTTATAGGCAAACAAAATTGGGAAGACGAAGAAGACGAGGAAGAAAGAAACAGAGAGAAAGTGCCAAGAATCGGAAAAGTCATAGATTAATTAAATAATAACAGCAAATCAAATGCTGAACAAAAATTCAAATAGATGGAGAAAGTGCGACAAAGGAAATAGTCTGTTTTATTTGCCGAGAAAATCGGAATTGAATGGTGAAAATATAAGCTTAGGCTCTGTGTGAAGAACACACACACAAAAAAAAACTGGACTTCTTTTTATCTTTTTGGATATGTTCTAATGATCTGTAAGAGAAATTAGGAGAAGAACATACGAGAAAAGAAGAAGTGAGAAAGAATTATGGTCAGAGAGAAGGAGAAGAATCGATTGGAGGAACATTAGATGCGTCGTCATGGCGGAGAACACACAAAATTCCGGGTCAAACACACTTTTAAAATCATCTTATTGCATTTGAATTGAATGAATGAATTCTTTATTTAATTTTCTAATTTTCTCTTCACTCCTATTTATATTACTTAGTTGTTAAACTCATGCAACAAAGGATTGATCCTTATGGTCATATATAAGAGGAGGACTTACACATTTTAATTAGAGTAACTAAAGGATGGGTATATATTTTGTTTTTTTTTTTAAAATAAATTTTTATATTTTTATTTTTAATAATTATATTTATGTTTAATAATTTATTTATTATTAATATAAAAGACTTAATGTTATTAATATAAAAGAGTAATACATGTGTAATAAATAGTTGGACCAAACATTTATCAATAGGTCATGATCCTATTTTAATTGGTGAAATATTCTATTTTTAGCCATCATATATGTTCATCTCACTTTTTCTTCATTTTCTCTTTTACTAATTATATATATATATATATATCATTTTTATTTAAGATATATTTTCTGTGAAGAAAGCTTCCTATTAATCTAATAATTAACCAGAGATACTAATTATCAATTCTTAGAAAATGATAAAAGTGCAGATTTTTTGGAAGTGACCTTTTATTTTGAGAAAGGTTTTTTTTGGGAAGTAAACTTACTGGAGATCTCTAATGTGTTATAAGTAAAATCCTGGTCTCATAGGTTAAAAGATATAAACACTCGATTGAATTTGATCCGAGAAAAAAAAGTCAAGTGTGTATTTTTGTTGGTGTGGATGAAGAGCTGCTAGTCATGTTTCAAGTTCCCTAAAGATTTATATCCGTTATCTTGGTTGAAATAACTATTTGTAATCTGATAACAAATTAAATTTAGTATGTTAACAATATGTTGTATCCGACACCCTTTTAAAAAAATATATATATATATATATAGATATAGATATATATATATATATATATATATATATATATATATATATATATATATATATATATATATATATATATATATATATAGATATAGATATAAACAGGTTTCTCTTTTACGTTACATATTGTTTATGCTTTTCTCTTAAAAAAACAATATAAAATTTTGGATTCGTGATAAGTTGTTCTTATGTTAATTGCAAAAGTTCATATTACAATGAGTATTGATGCAGATTAAAAATGTTAGCAAAGGTAGTCACGTCACATAGACCCACCAAAATCACATTAAAATCAATCTTCCAGAGTCATATTATTAAGTTGATCCGATCCCACCACACAAAACCCCAGTCTTGAGATCATATGGGCAAGATATTTTTTATTATACTGTTTAGTTGCTTATAGCAAAGGGAATTTTGAGCTAACTCAATCAGATCTACTCCAATACAAGAATGGCTAGTAGTTCAAACAACTTAACTAAATAAATTAAAACAATGGAAGATAATGCATGTCAACATATCATATGCACATTTTTGTTTGTTTTAAAATTCAAAATCTCACAAACACTCAATTTATCATAATAGTGCTAATAATTTGCTCAATGTGTTGGGGGAATGACTTATATTCTCAAGAATTTGGTATGGGTTATTAGGGGAATTTGGCCCTAATGCATAAAACATGCCACCGGCTTTGTATAGTTTGGTATGCATCATTTATTGAGTGAAAATGGCTTTCAAGTTTCAATAATTGTACTTCCTGCTTCACAAATACTACCTCATAATCTATTAAAATGAAAATTAAACTATAATCTATATCGTTGGTTTTACTCTGATCGAATGCAATTAATCAACTTCCTTCTTGTCTTTGTTTGCTGCCCATTTTTATACTAAGTATTGGTCAGATGAATCATTTCTTCATAGAGCACATCTATCTAAACGTGCATGATCTAAATGAGAGAAAATAAGATCTATGTTCTTAGCTTTTTCGCTAGTAGATCCGTTCGACAATTATCGCTCCGGAGAATATGAAAAAGATTCGCGCTTTCGAAATTATCTTGTAGGCTTTAAAAAGTATCAAAAATATCAATTTCTGAAGCAAAATCTGGCCAGTCCATCGAATTCGTAGTCATATCCACTAGATCTGGACAATTCGTTTTGAAACGAAAAAGAAAATCCTCATGTCTCTCATCCATAGCTCTTGGTAACCAAAAATAAATAACTAAACTTCTATTTCTGCATGTCTGGGTTTCACTTATATAGAGGCATACTTTGTGTTTGCAGCCTCATAGGTTTTCTCCATTTTTAGCCATTACTATGCTACATCAATGAAAAAGTAGTTAATATTTTATTGTATTTTGGATATTTGGTTATTCATCAGGTTCTTGATTTGATTCTAGTTTTTCGAGTTTAGTAAAATAAAAACTGTTATATTTGTTTAAATTTTGGTTTGGTTTCAAACCTTTTAAAAAAAAATCCGGTTCAACTTCAATTCTCGGTTTCGGATAATATACCCAGGAATATTAACTAAAACCATCTTAACGTCGTTTTAGTTAAATAACTTTTCTTCAAATTTACTAGATGACATTGTTCAAATATATTTTAAAAATTTGTACAGTGATTAAATTTGTTGAGGATCGTTCATCGTCAGCGAACATCGTGGATGCTAGTTTTTCTAGTGTGCATTGATGGCCATTGGCGTTTTGAACGTTTAAGAATGAACTTGACTCATCTTGAGTTTGGGATCTACTTATTCTTAAGTCAATAACATGAAGGGGGTATGGAAGACAAAACAAAATCTTTCAAAAAATGATATGTGGTCAACTAGAATACAAACGCGATTGGCCAGGGGGTTAAGAGCGGTAGGAGAAAGAGTAGTGTAACATTCCGACTATGTACTGCTAATGGGCTTCTCACACTCGTTTTTTCAGTCTATGGATCTCATTCCGTCTGACGGGTGATGTGCTAATTTTTCCAAGGCAAAGTCTTGTTTAGTGTCTATACAATCACCACATGTAATACTTCATTTATGCATATATGTACTTTGTGACTTATAATAGTTTATATTGCTGGTTTTTAAATATTAGTTTTTAAAATACACAAAAGTATAATAAATTTATTTCAATTATTACAAAAGTCAGCAATATAAACTATTATAAAGTCACAAGGTACATATACGCATAAAAGTATCACATGTGATTATTTTTGTTTTTAAGCAAATAGAATAGATTAACTAAAAATTTACAATTTTTAATAGGTGTGTAAAATTTTAAAAAATCATTTATTTCGAAAGGGAGAAAGTAGAATTATCATCACCATGTGTCTATGCACACTAACTCAACTTTTTACTCTGTGTGTATAAACGATTTGATTCGTTCACTCTTACAATCATAACTCCTAAAAAAAACTTGGTCATATGTGGTACTGGTCATTATGGCACCAAGCGAATGCGTACGCATCCGATTTTTCATATAACTAACATTTGAATTGTTTCTGTCGCAGGACTTATCTAAGTGTTCAGAGGTCGACTCGTATTTTATTGTAGTATGACACTATATGACATCGATGTATGCCAATTTAATAATTTTATATATTGCATGGCTTATCCAGTAGTTTAGAAGTTGTTTAAAAAGTTGAGTTATTAGATTTAAAATTTTATTTGATTCGTAGACCTAATTCAAGATTTGGGATTTTCTCTAAATATCTGAATGTGAGATAATTTTGTTTATTATCTGGATATCTATACGAAATTCTTATTCTTAATTATATTCTAACTACCGTGACAGCACATAAATATATTACATATGTCACTTTATCCAAATACTTTGGTTTGTTGTAACTCTTGGCACATATAATCTAAGATAAAATTTTAGTTTTCTATTTTAAAGTTGTAATATACTATGAATTTTTTGTTTTATGCAAATCAACGAGATTGCATGGTATCAATAATGTCATGTAAGAAATGAAAATAGGAAAATAAGACTTTTACCATAGTGTTTCAAAGAAAAAAAAAAACTTTTGCCCATGAGAACATACAAAGCCTAGCATAATTTTCACTAAGCAAACATATATTTGAAGAATTACATATGTTGACGCAGTAAATATATTTCGAACACGATGATAGAGATGCACATACTCCCTAAAAGTGATCCATAGTACTCATCAAACATAGCAAGCTACAAAACATTGTCCAACATTTGAATATTGTAATGGATATTTATATATCTTCGGTGAGTGTCCGCGCGTCGGTATCAGGCAAATTAAAGAAAATAAGAGAGAGGCAACAAAAAAAAAAAAAAAAAAAATAAGAGAGAAGCGTCTATAAGAAAATTTTACCAAAAAAAGAGAAGCTTCTAAAATGTCCGTACGTATAAATGACTCTTCCATTTTTTAATAATTGTCACGTTAAATAATTTTATTTATTTAAAATATTATTAGTTAAATAAATATATATTTTCATCATTTAATAAAGTTTATTTTAATCATTTTTTTAAAACATTATTTTGGAGACAATTTTTTTTAAGTGATCATTATCTCTAATCATTATGTATTTTTGTGCAACTTATTGGTAATGCATGATACCGATTATTTATTCATAAAATTGACGTTGACAAGAAGAAAATAAATAACTGATGTTGACATAAATGAGGAGAGCTTGCCACGATGATGGTCGGAGCCGACAGAAAGCTAAAGTCCATAACTATTTTTGTTAAAAGATTACTACTAGTATCGATGATTGTCTAAGACCGTAACTTAGTATTCATCATTTATTATTATTGTCTATTTCATACTAGCGATGATAAACACAAATGAAAACACAGAGCAGATTAGAACTTTTGATTTTAGCAAAGAAAACGTTAGAATGCAAACCAACTCAAAGTAAACCGAAAGAATTAATCGAGTCGATGTTCCAGTTATTGGGAGTAAAAAACCGATGATATGCTGGTTAATTACGTTTCCATCATTAAATCTTGAAATGTTATAAGAGATCAATGTTTATTTATTTCTGATTCATTAGTATTCCTCCGTTTCATATTAAGTGTCGTTTTAGAAAAAATTTTTTGTTACAAAATAAATATCGTTTTCAATTTTCGATGCAAAATTTATTAATTTTATGTTACAGTTTATTTTTTTATTGGTTGAAATATGGTTAGATGTATAGGTAATTGTGTTTTTATATAGAAAATATGCAAAATTAATTATTTTCTTAATCCGTGTGCAAAAACTTAAAGTGACATTTATAATGAAATAGAGGGAGTATTGTTATTTATTGGAAATATGTGGAGTATGCTGCCAATATATTATTTTCTTCTTCGTGTGGTGCTTCAATAATTAAATAAAGTTGGTAGCCATATAGTCTAAAGTTGTGATTGATATTTACGATACTTTTTTCCCTAAAGAGAATTACTTTAAGATGTTGACGATGAAATCCACACGGTTTACGGAATCTTCAGTTAACCGAGATATTCCATTAACTGCGATTTGAGAAAATAGTTAGCATATTGATTATTTCTTTATTACTCTCTCCGATTTTCAATACTTATTAATGTTTTAGATAAATTTTTATTATTCTAAATTAATGTTCTTTTTTAATTTTAAAGCTAAAATTTATTAACAAGTGATATTATATGACCAATGATATTATTCAGTCTATTTTATTATTGGTTAAATTATAAGTATGTGTACAACTGATGAAGTTTTTGTTTATATAATGTAAAGAATTAAATGTTTGTCAATCTATGTAATTACTTTAAAACGTCATTTACTAAAAAATGGATGAAGTAACATTCTAAAGAAATGGTAAACATGCTAAATATTTTCTCAATCATGGTTAACATTTTAGACTTCCGTATGCTTGACATTTTCTTTTGTTTTTGTTTTTTTTGTATAGTGTGTACATTGTACAAACTTGAATACACAACAACAACAATAACACAATCCAACAAGAAAGAAACCAACGGCTAGACAGTGAAGCAACTTCCCTCCCCCCACACACAACATCTTGGAATCGTCTGAAACACATGAAACACATAGGCTCCTAATGGTAGTATGCGGAACAATTGTGGGAGATTCTACTAGTAATAAAAGCGTATAAATACATAGACATTTAAATTGTTAGTATTAACTGAAATGCGGTACCGTTACTTGCGTTACCATTCCAAACCATAGTATAAGGATATACAAAAACTTGCTACCTAACTAGTATATAGATTTATCGCCAATTCCAAACCATATATGGATATACAAAAACTTGCTACCTAACTAGTATATAGATTTATCGCTAATTATTAATTGTTTAGAATATTAATGATTGTGCTACTTTTGTAATCTCTCAATTATCAAAACTTATTGGACCATATAAAATTAAGTGGAGGTTGTTTCATATGTACAAATATCATATCAGAGACTTGACATTTCCGACGATATTTTTACGTACACATCCCATTCGAATCCTCTAAGAAAACCACTTTGATCAGGACAACATCTTTGGTCTTTTTTTTCTGCCATCCTTTTGACGCAATTATATGTATCTTTAGTGTTGTCTTTTTTTTCTTTTGCCTCTTCAATCTTTTATTTTGCTTTCCATTTTATTACTACTTTTGGAGCTACACTTTACAAACCATTTTTGAATTTATGTGTACGGTTCGATTATATTGAATGAATTTAAATATATTTTTAAAGCATCAAATGCTTTATTTTCTTTTTGGTAAATTTCAGTTAAGCTCTAGATACCCATATTCTTTTTTAATCAAAAGATAACTATACTCTAAACCTGATTTCTATAACTAGAACTCTCTTTCAATGATAAAACTAAACACGTATACAAAACCCAACTTTGCGGCAGGGCCAAGTTAAGAAAGGCAAATATCGATAAGTGAGCTTAAAATCAACAAATGTAAGCAGATAGTGGTATTTTAAGGGTAATTTTTGGGGGCTTGGTGTATATTCACATCGGTTTGAAATTCGATTTATTCTGAGAATTAAATTATCACTAAGTGTATTTCTTTCAGGGCCGAACGAATCAGTTGATAGGGTTTATAAAAAAAAACTTCAACAAATGTAAAAGAAAATTAAGTTTTTAAAAGAATAGAAAATGATAAACAAAAGCAAAGACGATGGACGACACACAATAGATAGCAAGACGAAAAATGGAAAAAGACAAAGAAAGAGATAAGAAAAAATAGTTGGTAAAATCTAACTGCCACAACATAGAAATGGGAAGGCAAACAGAGAAGCCTAATTGGCTAATGTCCAACGTATGTCACTCTACCTACAAATCTCACCGGTCCTTAATTAGCATCTACTTCTAACCAACCTCTTGAGTACTATTATCTACAAAATGAGTACATACACATAGGTCACGTAACAAAACCCATCACCATGTTATATCATCACGCCTTTATGAAATTAACAAACATTGTTTTAGTCGTGAGATAACAGCTATTGGATAAATAATCTGCCTTAATGATAACTAGATATTTCACGTACCAATTATTGTTTATTTTGATATTTGACGTACCATTCCTCTATTTTGGGACGCGGAGAATTTTATGTGCTAAAAGAGCTCATGACCACATGGTAAGGCCTCGTGCTCCCTTGTGTGTGGGTCATCGTTTTTTGAAGCAAAAATATTTCTGAAAAGATGTCCCTTTCCAAAACTTCGTATTGGATTAGGTATTTTTTGGAAATGCAGTATTTAAAACTACCCTCTTTCTACAATTTTTCCATCAAAAACTTGTCCATAATATGTTACTCCCTCTGTTTCATAATAATCCATGTTTTAGAAAAAAATATTTGTTTCTAAAATATCTATATTATACATTTTCAATGCAAATAATAATGATAAATTGTAGTTTTCAAAAACATTAACTTAGTTTACTGAATTTTGATTGGTTAAAAGTTATGGGAAATAACTAATTACAAAAAATAATACATTTATAATCTAAAGTTTCCGTGTTTTCTTAATATGTGTGAAAACTCAAAAGCATACAATATTCTGAAACGGAGGGAGTATGATTTATCAAATTTTTTGTTTTTTTTTGCTAAATGATTTATCAAAACTTGCTCTCACTTAACTAACATTAGTTATATTTCTCTATTTTAACTAAACACTTAAACATAGCCTATTAGAAACCAAACTAGTACATTTTGTGTATATATATCTTACAAACAAGTCATTCATGGACAAGTTTATAGGTGCTAGATCTCGACGACGGACATGTTTTGATAGAACATAACGTAATATTGTTGAACAAGTTTTGATAGAAAATATTAAAAATTGGTAGTTTTTTTTTGTAAAAGGGCATCAAAAAGTGGTAGTTTCTAATAGCTTTTAGTAAAAATAGTAGATCCACAATTTTTTTCTAAAGGGCTTGATGAGGAAAATCTAAATAGTGTATTAATAATGATATTATTTTCACTCTTTCAGTTGCATCTCTCTGCATGATTGCGATCTCTTCCTCCTTCATCTATGGTGTTTAAACTTCGATAAATTACACTCATCTCCGGTTTAAGTATTTTCTTCTGTTTCCTTTTAAATCTATGGGCCTTTGCCCGTAAAATTGTCGGGCCTAGGCTGTATGCCTGTTTCAACTTTGTTTCTTTTTATTTAACAAACCTATTGTTCATCTCATCTGATCAAAATTGTATATTAATGTCCACTGTTCTTTTGTTCATTGTAATGCCATTGATTGTAACATCAATGCACAACTTCAACTGAACACTACAAATAAACGTTTGTGAAAAATGGTAAATGTTATTGCCTTTCTGGACAGTGATCTAGACTCGTTACCAGTTTTAGGTCGGAAGTAAGCATCAGTCCAATTTTGTTTATGATTAACACGTTTTATTGAGGTAACTTTTAGTTGATTAGTGCGTAATAATGACATGAAATTATTGTTAGAAGCAACGTAGCATTCTGATGAAGACTTGATATGCTTAAACCACCCACCTAACCATCGTTGCACCTAACTTTTTTTTCATTCTTACTTCAACAAATCTCAATGTTCCTAAACGCTTTATATGCACAATACTTGACCACTTGTTTCTCGGAGCTTCCACCTCAAACACAATGGATTCAAGTTCAATGATTTGGTCTCTTCTATTAGCTTTTGCTCTTATCTCTCCCTTTAGTGTCAATGCACAAGGACCTGCCGCTTCACCGGCAACCCCCACCACTAGTACTCCGCCTCCAACCACCACTGTTCCACCTCCAACAACCACTACTGTTCCTCCTCCAACAACCACTGCTCCACCTCCAACAACGACTACTCCACCTCCAACAAACACTGTTCCACCTCCCACTACCACTGCTTCGCCTCCAACCATAGTTGTTCCGCCAGTAGCTACTCCGCCACCAAGTACACCTCCACCAGCAGTTACTCCAACTTCTTCACCACCGGCTCCAAAGGTTGCACCAGTAATCAGTCCCGCAACCCCACCACCACAAAGCCCGCCTGTTTCAGCTCCAGCTGTCTCACCACCACCAGCTTCACCACCACCTGCACCGGCCTCTCCCCCACCGGCATCACCACCAGCACCAACTTCTCCACCAGCTTCACCGCCACCAGCGCTCACACCAATAACTCTACCACCAGCACCAGCTCCTGCCAAGCACAAGAAAAAGCACAAACACAAGAGGCATCACCACGCCCCAGCTCCAGCACCAACTCCTCCAAGCCCTCCATCTCCTCCAGTTCTAACAGACTCCCAGGACACGGCTCCAGCACCATCACCATTCCAGAACGCGGTAACTATCTCTAACTGAACTAGAATCTTGAAAAGAAACACACGCTCACCAAACTGGATTACATAAGCTAGAATTATATACTCTTCTTCTTTTAATCTCTGGTTTACAGAACGGAGGAAATGCCTTGAATCAGCTAGAAGGAAGAGTAGGAATGTGGCTCAGCACCGTACTGGCAACTCTTTTTCTGCTGGCTATGACAGCCTAAAGTTTCTAGCTCTCTTATTATTACCACCCATGTATCGACCCAAACAGCTACATTTTTTTCCCCATTGTATACAAAATATTGATTGATTAAAAAATAATACATTTTTCCCTATTCTTTGTTATTTCTAATCATAAGTAAAAAAACATATCTGAGAATAAAAAGAAAAAAACGTATCAAATATGATCAGTTATAGAATCCTTGGAGGTTTCTTGGCGGAAGTCATACTCAACAATGAGACCAAGATTGTCAACTAGTTTATGATGCCGAAGACATCCACCACACTGCCAAGAGAAGAATAAAGACTATAAACCAACCAATGACTATATGTTTTGTTTCTGAGGACAATTAAGCAAACATAAAAGACATACCTGGACAAAGACAAGACCACGTTCATAAGCCAAACGATTGATAAGCCGTTTTGTTCTGTCTCCGCAGGAGTTGCAACTGAACTCCACAAGCAAACTTCTTCTTGGTAGTTTAATATCAATAGAAGCAACCTCTCCCTGCATAACAAAGTCTTAGACGACAGAGACACAAACACCATTAAGACAAAACTTCATTTGAGTTACCTCTGAGGAAGCCTTTGATTCTTCTCCTGGGTTTAACTCGAGAGATCCAAAAACAGAGAACAACCGATTCCTCTGCTTGCGTGCTACCTCCTCTATCACAAGACCACTTCTTGACCTGGAGAAACAGCAAAAGGATGCATCTTTAGGAGATGTTCGTGACCCTCGAAAGTATAGATGAGTTAAGCTTTGAGAGACCTGTGTAAAAGAGTCGATGTAGGGTTTTGATTGTGGATATTGATTGGCTTTCGATTGAGAGTTATCGGTGAATAGATTGGAGACAAAACCGGAGACAAACCGGCCACCGTATCCACCATGTTTTTGCGTCTTTGTCTGTCTCTATGGGAGCTAAGTAAATGGTATGCCGAGCTCTACGATAGAGAAACGATCGCGGTTGATTTTTACAGTTTTAACGTCTTAGATCCTGCCACGTCAATTAGACATAAACATATTTAACTCTTTCTGCCCGAAAATAATTAACACTTGCAAAATCCATGGTTTAGTTTTGTTTAATTTAGATAAAACATGGTTATACGGGTTTAAGAAAAACAGATTATATTGGTTTAGTTTCAAAATAACATAGATATATACAATATGTTTAGAAAAAAAAACATTATGTTATTTTAGTCGATAAGATTATAATATTTAATAATATTACTTTTTTTTTGCTTTTGACGTTGTTTTTCCCCGCCTAATTTGGATTTGCATTTGGTTATCTACCAAATAAAACCTTAAAAGAAACTTTTATGTAGATGAATTTTCAAAAGAATTAAAGTCAGAATTCTCAAACGCTTTTTTTTCTTCTTATTTTTCTCTCTTTTTTTCAATTTTAATTGATGAAGAAGAATAATGAAAGAAGGGAGAAGTAAGATTATTCTTAGTTACATCAATTATCGGACAAGAATAATAATAATAACAATTTAAAGATTCTTGATCAGATCACAAAATATGGTTGATCAAGAAAAGAACAAATCCTTCTCTTGTTCTTTCAAATCTCTGACGAAGCTAATAATAATGATACTTTGATTCGATCAGATCAGTCTTCTTCATCAACTTCTCTGAAAGGAAGTGGTACTGTCTTCACAGCTCGAAACTTGCCTGCATTATTTAGATGCTCATTCTCCAATCTGCAACATTGTTTTTTTTGTATCAGTATATATATATATATCCTTAATCTGATACCAAAAAAAAATCATTAAATGGAGATTAGTTTTACCGGTAAAAGTTCCAATGTCCTCTCCTGATAACTTCAAGAGCAGCCAAGAACAATCCTGTGACTCTGTAATCCACATGCTCAAAACTTGAGTGCAAAACTGTTTGTAGCCATGCCAACCTCAGAACAAGATTTAGAACCTACAAAATGAAAGATTGTGTTAATAAGTTAATATATATTTATGTGTGAATTTTAGTGTTAAAAGATTTGGATTATGTACCATAGAGAAGTAGTAAATAGATTTTTGGCGAAGCATGAGTTGGTTCCTAAGCCAAGGGTTGTTGGAATTGTGTTGAAGTAAACCCCAATCTTTTACAAAGTCCCAATACAATTGGTAAACTGTGGCTATACTTGACATAGCCACCACAAGGCAGAGCCAACCAATGCTCCTCTCTTTCTCGTATGCCACTTTGGTTCCAGCTGCTAACATCGCTGACACGTACTTCCCTAGGTTCACTAGGTGGCTCGTCTCGCCTTCATCAAACCATCTCCTTGCACACTGTTGGCAGAAGACTTTTTCAGCATTTTTATAAAGTTGAAACCCTAACTTGGGGAAGAAGGAATCTATGTTTTAGTTTAATTTTTACCTGCATTGCTCTCCAGTAGTATGGGAGGAAAGAAACCGCATAGGCGAGATCTCTGTAGTACTTGACTCTCATACAATATCCATAGTCTTGTGTTGCGTAGCTTCCAGTTATATAGTAGCAGGCTATGTATTCCAGGTTCCTTAGCATCGGTACCTATGAGATTAAAGTTAACCCATTTTCAATCTTGATTCAGATTCTTAGCTCGGTTCTGGTTCATGAACTTGTGATTTAAGGTTAGTACCTGGCTGCAAAGTTGATCAGCCATGAAGAAATCGAGCATCACGACTTTGTAAAGAGGTGAGAACACAATGTTTCTGACAACTGTTATAAGCCGGTAACGGCTAGACTTGTAGAAAATGTTTAAAGGACAAATCAGTATTAAGAAGAAGACCTGCAAAGCCACCAAAAGAACCAAACAGATATAGATTACAAACTTACAAAAGAAAAAAAAAACACACATGATGAAGAGTGACTATTAGTTACCAGTAATAGAAGGCCAGGGATCACTTGGACTTGCCGGAAGGAGTAACCTTTTGCGAGAAGTAAGAGATGAACAAACATGACGCCGACTATCACAGACATTGAAGCGGTACATATCAAGAACACATCTCTGAACTTGAGCTCATTTTTGGACCCAAGTTCGAAGATGAAACTATAGTTTATCCTCGCTTTTCGCCACATAAATATGTTGCAACCGTACAAGAATAAGTGCAGAAACAAGAGCCCAAACATGCTGCAGAACACACACACACAAAAGAATATCATTTTGGTATTAGCTTCTATTTGATTAATTTCTCCTCTTTATAATCATTAAGATTTTAACTAAGATCACTCGCCTAAGTACAGGATATGCAGTTTCCATGTAGAAAGTGTTCTCCGAGTGTTTTCTATACATTCCAGTCAAATGAGCCACAATGATGTAGCCAGCAAGAAGAGCAACAAAGCAACCAGTGAATAGACCTGAATAAAGATTAAATTTGAGGACAAGGTTAAACAAGAAAGATTGATCATTAATCTACAAAGATTCTTCAGGAGACAAGATAATGTGTTTGCAACAAGAGACTATTACAAAACGTGACCCCTCTTAGTTGTCCACCCACAAAACCTAAAAAAATATTAAAGTTTACATTATGGAATCCTAATGTGTATGTGTGTGGGTGGCCTGTTGGGTCCAAACACTTCTAATTTTTGGTTGGTCTGATAAAAAGATTTTGTTTGCAAGTGCAAAAGTAAAAAAAATGTCACAACATCAACAGGTAAAAATTATTAAAAGTGAAATAGTCTAACCAATGAAGAAGGTGACTGAGTGAGACTCTTTACGGTGGTGCGGTTTCAGATATTTCATAGCCTTTCTGCGATTTTCTCCTGCGAAGTGCTTGATGAACCATTCTTCAACTTCATCTGATAGCTTTATCACCTGTCATGTCCCAAGATTACAATCATGCAATTGTTTTTTTTTTCATATTCAAAAAAGTATATGTTAAAAGTGATAAGACAAGAGCATAGGTATCGATTTTCCGCTTGCACAAACTTAAAGTTTAGTTTGGAAATTACCATGTCTGAACTGTTGAAGTAAGAACTCTCCACCACTTTGAGATAAATTGGTAGGATTTGTTTTCCAGTTACCTGAAACATGAAAGTATTGGTCTTAAAATTTATAAATTACTATTATTTATAGAAATTTTTGTTTAAAAGTTGCATTAAATTAAGGCTTACCTTATCGAATTTCTTGAGAATGTTCATAAAGGCTAACATGTTCAAGCTTCTGTAAGTTTTGAGATAATTTAACCCTTTGTAGAGTTCTGTCAAAGCTCCTTTGATCATCTTCTCAGCATGACTTAGCTTCTTCTTGCTGATTCTCAGCTTATTAACTCCATCTGGACCACATTTCTTGGACGATGATGACTGGTTTATCAAATCTTCTTTGATCAAGTAACTTATAGCTGAGAATGTACGAGAAGGGTTTGTCAATGGAATCTTTATCTTGAGATTCTTCCCTTGACAGCTGAAAACCCTACCAGAAACCGTCCTCAGCTTCGAGTCCTCGTTGTTGATCTTGATCGGTTCTTCTGGTCTTGGAGACTCCAAGGGTTCTGTCTCATTGTTCTCCAAATCCTCTAAGCAAGGTTCCTGAAGTTCTATTTGATCTGTTCTGCTCCTAACAGAGTCTTCCTCTGTTTCAAGAAACAGAGCAAACTAAGTAAACCAATTCTTGAAATCCAAATAATTAACTAATAAACTTTGTATGTTTTTATAGCTTCTTATTATTACCGCATGAGATGGTGCATGATATGGAATCGTCTTCCTTTGATTCTTGAGTAGATTCTCCATTGGCTTGCTTTTGTTTAAAAGCATCTTTGAGCTCAATGAGTATCTCCATTTGCTTCTTCATGCACTCTCCTCTCTCCAAGAACTCTTTCTCCTTTGTCTTGTAGAACTGGTTCACTTTGTTAAGCTGCGTGTCCAGACACACAAAGAACTCTTTTGCAGCGTCGGTATCATCAGCAATCTTCTCCAGAAGTTCCGTCTCATACACGTCACTGTTACTTCCAGAAGAGGCAAGCTTTGTATGCACCTATTCAAAAAGTATAAAAATCATTAGTACAAACAAAAAATGAAGAGTTGATAAAAAAGAAGAAGATGAAGGTTAGTTTTAGTACTTTGATGGCACCAGAGCGTTCCCGTTCCTTGTTACCAAAAATGGAAAGCTTTCCTAAAGAGGACTTGATGGTATTGATGAAGGAAGTTTCTGTCTGTTTCTTCTCAACTCCATTGGTAATTTTCTTGAGGTCTTTCTTGAGCTGAGGGTAATCGACAAAGGCATCTTTCCATTCAGGTACAAGTTGCCCCTGGAATTGTTTTGTGAACTTCACCATAGCTTCCCTCTCTTTAAGTCCTTAAACTCAAAAGAAGAAGAAGAAGAGAGTGTGTTTGTTTTGTGAGTGTAGGACAAGAGAGGAGGATGAGATTTGTTTTATAGTGGACAAAGGAAAAGGCAGAGAAACAGAAGAATATATTTGACTAGGCTTTGCTTACTCCTTACTGATGATGCCTCACAAAGCACATTCTCAAATATCCTTAGAAACCAAATCTCTTGTACTAATTTTTATCCTATGCTTCTTCCACTTGTGCTTTTAGGGAGGTTAATCTTGTCTCTTGTAGGACCCCTCTGATTCTTGCCGGAATATATTCACCGGTACTTCTCTTGCCGCCGGAGCTTCTTGCACCTCTCTCACCACCTCAAAAATGTTTCATCTGTGAGTGAGGCTTATAACGAACTAAGGTAACTAGGATTGTAATATAGTAATATTTTGTGTGGAGATAGCTGAAATGGACCAAAAGGAAGTTAGGTGCCGAGAGACACAAAAGGTGAACTCAAAGATTGGACCAGCTCGATTTCCACTACATTTTCTTTTGAATGGTAATGACATTTTGAAAACATATAAATCTTAAAGAATCAGAAAATAACGACCAATCGAATTTTGATTTCATAGTTTCTTATTACAATTGTGGATACTGCCAAAACCATGTTATAGCAATCAAGTGGTGTAAGTTTTTGCCAATCAGAACTTGGATTAATGTTCTTTATAATCCACTCCTTAAATACAAATGACAATGCAACTGAAAAAGTGCATACGCATATAGAATTCATTTGTATACAAAATTTCTTTTGTCTATTGCAAAGTTATAACTGGCGGAGATATGTCTCAGCATTAGTTTGAATTGTATTGTGTAAGCAAATATGTATAAGAGAAAATTGCAAAAAATAAAAGAAGAAGAAAGAAAGAGTGATCTATAGCAGTTTCATCTAAAACTTAATGAATTTGAGATTTTACCAAAAATATAATAATATTTTTTAAAAAATCGATGAATGTATTATTAAAAATAAAATTAAACGCATAACTAGGGACGAATTGATTTAGTGGTTAAAACTCTTGAACGGTCTATTAAAAATCTTAACAGTTACATTATCATGTTTATTAGGGATGTTTTACTCTTCAAAATAAACTTAAACCATGTGGTATGCACCCTTCAGAGGATATATGGATCAATAGGTTCCTCCTATGTTTTCTAGTCATTCAAAAAAACTTTTAAAACATGTATTCTATACAGGCCCGGCCCTGGAATATTTTGGGCCGGAAGCTCAAAAATAAAAATTAAAAAAAATGTAGATTTAGTGTATTCAACTTTTGACTTCTAAAAATACATGTAAACCATATATCAACAGAATTACAAAAAATTTTATAAAAAATATTACTAAAAATTTACTTAATTTTCAGGAGGCCGGAATCACATGCTTCCTTGATTTCCCCTCAAGGCCGCTACTGATTCTATACCATCTATTCGGTTAGCTGACTGTATTTTGCCTAACTAGGCAAACATTCCATTTTGTAATATCAATAAAACATATAATTTCGCATTCTAGTTTCCATAGTGGGAAAATGTAATAAAAGTATGAGGTAATAATAATATATAAATATTATGAGACTTCAAAGTGTTCAGTGAGGGAACAAATAGTTCATTTGGTTTTTGTTTCTTTTCCATTTTCCAATAACCATGCATTGCAATCTACACATAAACTTAGATGCCATATTTTCATATTATAATCATTTGTTTTGGTAGTTTATTATAACAAAATTATGAAATTTTCATGTTATAATCACGAAACTTTATCCACGCGGTTTCTAAGTACGTTTTTGAGCAACCCATTCGAATGGATGGCAATGAAAGTGGATCATAGTGTGCACAAACATATTCTATTCTCTGTACTAGTGCTAATAATTTCTATGAACGCAAATAATAATAGCAAATATTTTGCGGATAAGAAAACGTAATTCAATTATTGTCTGCTAAAGGATTTTCGGATAATGAATAAATATAGTTTACTATTAATGCCTCTTACCTTCTGCCTAATTGGTGATATATTTATTTTCTAAGAGAACATCAACATAGGGTCAATCAAAGGAAAACTACAGTGAAGGCAGCATTCGGCGGCCCTCCAATTACAGAAAGTCCATATTTCATGGAACATTGCTTTTTCTAACGAAAATGATACAATATCTAAGTTTAATATTAGCAAAAAATTTGGAAAGGGATAAAAAGCTGAAATCCCACCAACCTATTGTACATAATACGATAATTTCACTTATTATTACCAAACAATATAATCTTTAAAATAGTGAACTAATAACAAATATCAATTTTTAGAAAAAAAATTCTCAAATTGAAAGTATTATATCTTTTTAATATTATTATCAAGTGGTTCAAAAACTAATTTCTATGGACAGGCAATATTCTTATTTATGTTTGTATGTATAATGTTTGGAAACTGTAACATCGTTGGTTTATATTTAAAACATTTTGGTTTTAGAATAGCTCTTGATTATTAGAAGATACGAATTTGTTTAACATGATACAAGTTATTTTATGTATATAATTTTTAATAAACTCTTAAGTACTTTTTGACATGTTGTGAAATCTGATTTATAGGGTGATCCAATAATCAAGAGCTTCTATGGTTCACTATCGATTCCAATTTAAAAAATATTGTCTAAAGAAACTGGTCATTTTTCCCAAACATGACAGGTTGGAACCTGAATCGATAACTAATATTAATATAAAATAAATGTTTCCATGAGAAAATATGGACGCAAACAATTTGTAGGTTAATAGAACAAATTTTAAGTGGTTTAGTATAGTTATTAAATTTTAAAACCAATAAGACAAGAGGATGGTGATGGTCTGAATCGGAGCGCATTTAGTTGTGTTATTCTTACTGATCATAGCAATTGATTCCACGTTTATTGTCCAGCTTCACATATTTTATTTCAACTCCCACTTTTTACAAATATATTAAAATAGTTAAATTCAATTATTTTAATTAACTCTTCTCTTTTAAAATCTTTTCATGGGCCTATGTGAGTTGTTTTATCCAGTCCTCAAATTAATATTTTAAATTTTGTTTTTCGCTTTTAAACATATAAGAAGTATTTATTCAAAAACAGCGGTAGATGATCAACCGGTCAAATTTGTGTTGCTACTGAAGTAATTATATCAGAAACAAGATAATGAGAAATAGAACACTACTCCCATTCTTGATATTGTCTGCTAATGGGACGTCTAACCAAAGCTAGAGGTTCAGTGGTTTTGGCGAGGTTATTAGTTATAGTTATACTCACATAATTTAATTTTGTGATGCGATTAGAAAGAAGAATATAACCAAAGGGTAGGGAATATCTATACAAGATATAAGGTATATATATATAGAGTTGACATGTAACTTGGTGAGTCGTAACATGTACTTAGTGAATCTAGGAGTTAAGTTAATCAAATCAGAAAACTCTAATCCATGTGAAACTTTAGCTTAATCTAAGAAAATTCATTTTGTAAGAATAAGATACCAATCTTCATTAGTACACTTTATTTGATGTCATAAGAAAAGATAGGCCCCAACTCTAGCCGATACGGGAATATCCGTACGTTTAGTCTCTTTCTATAAATATACTTAGAGCAACTACAATGGTCTAGATTGAGTATCTAAACCATAAAGTATTAGTATTTTTTTTTGTAACATCTCGATTTCTGGTACATTATGAAAAATTTAATAGAATTGATTTGGTTACCTATCTCACCAAAATGCGCTTAATTTTTCTATCACACATTCGTTTAGAAGTTTAGAGTTTAACATCTTTGCGTTGAAGTAATGAAAGGATAAATGACATATGGGAAAAAGATTCGCAATACCGTGTGAATGAGATCAAAGTACGAGAAAATGTCATGTGGTGATTGCAAGTCTATTAAACAAGTCTATTGAGTTTCGAAAAAGTTAAAGCACCGTTTATCGTACATAATGAGACCCTCGGACCGAAAGAATAGATGTGAAAGGTCCATTAACCATGGACGATTAAAACGGTTCAATTTTATTGTTGGTTTTATTGACTAATTAAATTTAGAGTTTTTATCAAGGATAATTTACAATTTGACATTTGTAGTATGGGTTTCTAAAGAAATTTCAAAGATTCTTATTTCAGAACTTGTATCCCAAAATTTCGTCTACTTTTCTTTTGACAACAATATATTTTGAGATATTGTAATTAAAAAATATGTGATGGAGGTGCTCTTAGAAATTAGTAATGGGAGTATCTTCTCCTAGTCTCTGTCACTCTCTCACACTAGAATAAAAGAAATGGAAAGAAGAGAGAGAATGTAAAGAAGCGGAGAAGATTTTTTTTCGAGCCATTGTGACTAGGAATGCGACTTATTATCTGAGGTTCGGATTCGATCTGAAATTCGATTCGGATTCGCTGCGAAAATCAAAATATTCGGAGGGACTGTATCCGGATAGTATAATGTGGATCCTTCAAAACCGAATTTAGATCCTGATATCTTGACTTTTTAGTCTGGATATTCAGATCCGTAATTTTTATTGATAATTATTTCAAAATAGTAATATATATATATATATATATATATATTTAAAACTAAATTTATTTATTATATTTTCATTTTTATAATATATATATAACTTTTCAAAAAGTTTACATAGAATAATTAAAAAGACATTATATATACATTTATTTTTAAATTATTGTTAATATTTATATATATTATAATATTAATTTTATTTATTTTAAAGATCCAAATCGAAATCTGAATATCCACTGAAGATTACAATTTTAGAAGGATATCTGACATTCAGATATACGTGAATCATGGGTCCGGATAAAGATAGCAAAAACATAATTCCAGAAAATAAGGATCCAGATACCTTAAAATACCCTGGAAATCTAATCCATTCCACACCTAATTGTGACAAACTCAAAAAACATGTGTTAAATTCGAGCAACATTAACAGGGGAAAAGGAATTTGGGTATATGAGCTAAAAAGTATTAATATCTTATTATAATTTTACTAGATAATTATAATTTAATTAAACTTGAAAATATAACCAGTAGATTAATGACATGTAAGCAATTAAGTTTGTAAACAGATTCTCAAAACTTTGGTTCAGAGATAATTTTGCTTCATATCTATCTTTTTCTTTTTTAATAATATAATTGTAGATACTAAATTGTCCTCATCCTCCGTTAATGTTGTTCTTAGAAGTAATCTTATTTCATTTATGTTTAACTTTTAATTGCACAAAAAATTGTACTAATATTTAGAAGTTAAGATAATAAACTATACTATTGATGAGGTTCGTATTTCCCCGTCTTGATCTACAATCTTTATTTCTTTATTTTGCTTCCGGAGCATTGCACGAGTACATTTCAGATCAAACAATTTTATTTTGTTAGTGAGATTCAAAAATTCGTACAATGAGAAACCATGAGCTAGATATAATTTACCATTTGCATTTAAATAAATAAGCATATATATATATATATATATATATATATCATATCAATAATTCAAGCTATTTGGAACTGTTGACAAGTGTGGAATCAAGAATTCATTTCTTAATAAAGAAAAATAGAGACAAAACTCATAAGGAGATTTAAGATTTAAAATTTTCTTCGAAAATCATTTTTAAAATATATGCTTTTGCAAAGATAGTTTACCAAAGCATATGTTTAGAAATAAAAACAAGAACATAATGTATTGGGTTAAGGAGGTTTTCCATGGTACAGGTAGTGAGTTTCATTCGTGTTAAAGAGCATAGTGTTTGTTAATATACACATGCTTTCTTTGTTAAGATAAAACAAGCTAATATTTGGAAAACAATGATGTATTTTTTAACCCGATTGGCGTAAGCATACGCCATTTGCATACTCTAGAGAATATATACTTATTTAGCTAGCCACCTCTCACCAAACTACGTGTCGCAGTGTCTTTTTGGATTTTATTTAACTTTTGCCAACGTGCAATTCTACACTACAAAGTTTATTTATTTATAATTACAGCTCATAAAGGGTAACAATGATGGCTAACTTAGCAACTAGTATATGTCTTAGCATATGCTTTCAACTTAGTCCCTTGTCTGGATTCGGATTCTTACAGGCGGATTTGTTAGGAATCAGTTATCTTCGAATCGTTGAGAAAAAGGTTGGTTTGGAGGTATTTAGTGATGTTGATGTATTTCTACTTGAAGTAATTCCATGTGTTTGGACATTTTTCAAGATACTATTCATTGTGTAATTTTGTTAATTAAGCTATGAAAAAAGATTAAATAAGCTAATGCATGTATTGTATATAAAGTACTTATAAGTAGTTTTACCTGCCAAAAATATATGTGCATATACTTTTAATTAGTATTTTAAATACATCTATGTAACAACTAATATAAAACAAATATAGCCGAATAGTAAACAATTCGTGCAATTTATTAGTTAATTCAATAATATACAATGAGAAGGTTGTTTTCTAGTAAATATAATGAGAAGGTACGCGGATATTATAATCTTAGCTTCAGAAGATTATAGTGAGACAAAGTTGGGATCAATAAAGAAAGTTTCATATTATGCTCTTGATGAAGTATCCCTCCTAATTCAGAATTCTTAGAGATTTTAGAACTTAATGAGCGTTAATTGTTATTTTAATGTGGAATCATAATTCGTTTTACGTCTGTTTCAGATAACTCAGAAAAGAGGTATATCCACATGAATTATTTCACTTAGCATTTTAACAAAGCAACACTTGGCTCAACAAATTGATTTAAAGAATCGATGTGGTACTTTATGCACTATTTCAATCAAAATAGATACAACTAGTTGATATTATTATTATTTCTTTAGTAAAATGTTAAGTTTGAAATTGTTTTGTATTGATCTTAAAATATACTAAAACTTTAAATTAGTTTATATGCTACAAACTCGAACGTATACTTATAATAATATATCACACATGCAAATTATTGGTATTTTATAATCACGACATGTTTTTCTAATGTATTAAATTGTTTTTTGTCTTGGCTATGGCGTCAAAATATATTATTTAGTTAACAATTAGTACTATGAAACAAATATGCTTCGTCCATTTATTAGGAGGAACAACTAATGGATAATGTGTCTTTCTTCGAATGTTCTTTGATTACAAATATTGTGAATAATTGCAGCAACAAAAAAAAAGAATCTGTTGATTATCACTTTTAATTTCTCTAAACAATCTACAATGAATGTACCACGAATCTGAATATATACCTTTGTCATCTTATCTTGTATAATTTATTTAGTTTGGAATACTATATGAGAAGATTATGCTTTATCTTCTTAGTATAATGCCGAGGATAATTCTATTGTTAACCTTTATGCACATCTAGCTTCTAGGATGCACACAAATCTAATATCTAGGTTTTTGAATAGTAGTCCGGTTCATTTTGTCTGGATAATCAATTATGAGATCTGAACTAATCTCTAATTATTTAGATATATTTAGATATTCGATGTTCAGATATCAATTTTTTATATATTTTTAATCACATATATGATTTGATATGTTTAAATTAAATAATATTTATTACAAAAAGCTATTAAATTTTAAAATTGTACAACTTAATTAATCAATTTACTAATAAAAATATTAGTATATATATATGCATATAAAGAATCTTATCGGATATTTTTTTCTTAAAATATTAATATTTGTGATTTGTTTCATTTCCTACGGATATTTCGTATTAATATTTGCTTTATCTCATAGAGTTACGGAAATTCAGATTTTTTTGGTTCAAATCAAAACAGATAACGAATCATATCAAAATTTATAATTTTTTTGCACATCCCTATCTAATTTCATACATATATTTGTGACATAAAAATTAATAATATATACATACACGCATGCATGCATATACTTAAAATTATGTTGTTTTAGATACCTAAAATTATGTTATTTTTGGTAATTTGAAATTTGTAAAAAGAATTTTTGAAGAGATATGATATTTAAAATATAATTTTTTATTTTTCTATTCATATAGTTTTTCTATTTTTAATAGGAATTATAATTTCATGTTATAAAATAATATTTTTATTAATATCAAAATTAAATTTATAAATACATGGTTAAAATGTTAAATTAGAAAATTAATAATATTTAATCTAAATTATATTTCTGATATTTTTTTAGTTTTAATTTAATTTTTATAATTAACTATTTTCATAATTTGTTAACTTTTACATAAATCACATACTTTATATTGTATACAAATGCCAATTGTCTGGAAAAGAGTATGATATTGCGGTTCAATCATTCTGAAGGCAGTGATTTAATCAAAGTGAAAGCAAAGTAGTGCTTATCAGGGTCTTTCACAATACGTCCTTTGCATCTTATCTATTGCTGCTCTTTTAACCATTTTTATACTTAATTTCAGTTTCTGCTAACTGATCTCTGTAAAACATAATTAATGTCAAAAATGTTAGGAAATCAAATGTGTAGGAGTCATGGTTTCCAAGGGTGATCATGTTTTTGGGTAGTCTCTTGGTAACTGGAATATCTTCCGTTCGTTTCCGATATTTAGCAAGGGCTTAGCACGTTTTGCTGGTGTTATTCTTTTATTTTGAGTTTTAGTTTCTTGGGCTTTTAAGGTCCCATGATATAGTGGTTTACTGTTGTAATAGATGTTGTGTTTAGTCATGTTTTATTATATTTTTGTTTTGAGGTACTTATCTATCTTCTGTCAAAAATTGAAATAGTATAAAATTTAACATTACTTAGAAATTAAAAAAAAAACTCTTTAACAATCTAAAAAAGAAGAGCATTTGCATAAGATAATAAAAGAAAGTGTAATGGGTGGGACTCATATGCGGGTGTAACCAATCATAACAACAAATAATGGAAGAAAGCAGGAAGCGCGAGCGACACGGCAACGCTTGACTAATAGTCAACAACGAAAACAAAACAAATCGCCAGACGAGAGGGTTTGGTTTGGTTTTTACACACTGAGACGACGGAGCGAGAAACATGGAGACAGAACGTTGCTGTTGTGGTCTTCGTCGTCAAGGGAAACTCGGTGTTGTTCTGTCTCTCCCAAATCCTAGTCACGTTTCTGCGCAATTTCAGCTAACCTTTGATACTTCGAGCAGGAGAGAGCTTCTAAGGATGATGCGCAGAGGAAGCATGACTAGAGATAGAGGAGATGAAGTCTTAGACTGTCCCAGACAACGTCTCAAGGAGGCACCCAAGCCATCTCACTACGACACTGTGTTCTTGCGTGCGACGCTTGTGGATCCAAACCAGGCGTCGAAGAAGTGCGAAGGGTGGGACTGGTACAGTTTAATTATTTGGCTTTAAAATTGTTTTACCAAAAGGGCATTTGGTCTAGTGGTATGATTCTCGCTTAGGGTGCGAGAGGTCCCGAGTTCAATTCTCGGAATGCCCCTCTCTTTTCCTTTTTCAATAATTCTTTTTTTTTTTTGGTTCATGTTTACCTTAGTAGGGCTTATTTCTAATCATCCAGAGGAAAGAGTGCGTTGCGTGACTTGTTTGTTCTATGTATCTTAGGTTGTATTTTCTCTAATGCTTGATTCCACTATACCCTTAAACTCTTAAACACGTTTGATGTTTATCTGTTATATATATATATATATATATATATCTTCTTAAGAGAAAGACAAATTCCACAGTACAAGTGTGTTTGGTATACATATTTTAAGTATATCTTAACATTTTCTAGCACGTGTTACCTTTATGAGCTTGCTACATGAGTTGTCCGGTGTCTAATTGATGATAAAGTTGTTAACTTCATGAGCTTACGACATAATTCAAGAACATGACAAGACTGTCACGAACATGTGTTTGATTAAGCGGATGATGTGTGATGCAGTAAACTACGACACAAGGCTCACAAGATGAGTTAATTCAAATTCTTGATCTTTCTATGGCTACCATGAACTTAAACATATATTAGTTCATAATCATATGAAAAAAATCAAAAATCAATAGTGTATATATATAGACACATGCAAATAAATACAAGTATGTCCTATATGTAACTATGAAAGTATGAAGGTGTCTAAACTACAAAACAAAATCCCACAAAATTACATTGAATAAACAACAAAAATATGAAAAAAAAGTCAATGAGGAAGAGAGTCAACAAGAGAGTTGTGTCTCTTAGAAGGAGCAGAAGGAGGAATGGGAACACCTTTGGGCAAGTAACCAGAAATAAGGCTGTCTTTAAACCCTAAGCTCTTCCTATTCTTCATCTCCACGGTGGCTCCAATTCTAGCTGCGGCCACAGAAGAGCTACTCGCCGCCAGAAACAGAACAAGACAGAGCAGAACCATCGTACGACACGGAGCCATTTGGTAATACATGTTTTCTCTTTTTGTTTTAGTTTCACTTGTTTTTCTTTTTAAGTAATGAATGAAATGAATAATGTGTATAGTCTATGTGTATATATAACATGTGTGTGTGTGTGTGTGGATTTGATGAGAAATTAGTGTAGCGGAAATGAGGGGGAAAGAGTGGAACGGTAAGAGAGGAGTGAATCCTACGCTAATGAGAGACTTTGAATTTTCCTTATTAATTTAATATCAATTTTTTCAGATATTGAGTTTTTTTTTTGGTAGCCGTCGTCGACTTTTGTTTTATTTTATGTACTTTAGAATGTAAATAATTCCATTTTATACTTAGGAAATGAGAATGTGGTTTGAGGTGACCGTCGTTTATTTCAAGATTTTATATTTTATCATGAAAAAGTTTGTTGACGAGAATATTTAATGGTTTTATGGGCATTATCACTGTTTAGCTAGTTTTGTTTTGTTGTTGGAATATTCAACTTTCAACAGTAATTATCATAAGATGTAGGAATAGTGGAATAGTAAAGCAAGATTAGCTTTTCGCTTCCGTAAGTATCATAATATCAAACTTGACTTGTGCTTTCTTGAACACAAAATATTTCGGGCACAAAAAAAGAAGAAGATGATGAGATACAAAGATAGCATCCTTATACACACAGTTGGCAAATGAAGTAAAACCATAACAAAAATAAATTAAGTTGCTGAAAATTTTAATTATAAGTTACCAAAACGTTATATTATGTTAATTTCAACTTAGAAGCTAAAACTGATATATATATATATATATATATATATATATATATATATATATATATATATATATATATATATATATATATATATGTGTGTGTGTTATAATAGTTTACCATATCGTAAAAGAAGTAGAACTAGTAACATTCAATATGTATAGGATATTTATGATAAGAAAAAATACTTATGTTAGCCAAGTTTCAAAATAATAATAATAATAATAATAATAACAATAATAATAATATTATGTTTAATTCAATGAATGTGTAGAATTAGTTAATTAGATACTGAAAATGCATGCAGAAAACACGTAAAAACAATGTATACCAACCTACTGTATATATTTTGCGTGAGAAGGTATTTAAAGAAAGTAAGACTAAGAGGTAGTTTGGAGGGTTGACTTGCTTATATTCACTATTTGATTTGATAGCTTGACGGTTTTTATTCGTTTACTCCATCGTTGATTTGGATATCCACCTGATCTCATCGGACTTCTTCTTCTTTTGAATAGACTTCTCTCTGTATTTTTACAAAATGCCAAAACAAAAGAAAGTTCAAACATACCTCCCACGTTTAGACATGTCGCAAAAAAAGTCATTCACTCCTTACTTTGATGAAATAACATCTTTATTATCTTTACGAAATGCTCAAAACTAAAGGATAATTTTCAACTTGTAATTTTCTTTTTGGTTATTTCACTACATTTTATATCTTCTTGTTTGGTGGCGCTGCAGAATAAAGAAACAATAAACGAATTATTTTCCCAATTGCGAGTTTCTTTCTTTTATTTATACACACACATGTTATGTCTGATAACTTCTCCTAATAGTAAATAAATAAATAAAAAACAAAAGATCGACACAAGAGATAGTGGCTTTAAAGTTGACTAAAATGCATAGCTGAAAAGACCACAGCTTCGTAACTTTCCAAGTTCCAGGTTCTGTCTTAAGCCAAAGTCGTCGCCTTAATTTTCTTGCATTGGTTCACTCCAAAAGGAGCATGATCACGAAGGTTCTTTATTTCATCTCCGTGGTAACACAGATTAGGGTTTCCCCAAACACCAAGTCTTCTTCCCATCCTCTCATAGAACTTCTTAGAGAACTCCAGCTCTCCACTGATGTTATTTCCATTTACATATAGCGCGTTCAGACAGGGCATTTCGGTTTCCATTTGAGGAAAGAGTTTGCCTCCGAGACCGTTGTTGCTTAGACCTAAAAACCTCAGTTTCTTGAGCTCCAAGATTGACCATGGAATCTCTCCTTTTAACCCTGTGTTGGTGAGATCCAAAACCACCAGATTCTTCAGATTTCTCCACTCTATTCCTGTTAAGTCCCCTTCGAGTTGGTTATTGGACAAAACTAGTTCAACCAATGAACTCATCTCTTGGATCTCTTTGGTCAGTCCACCTGAGAATCTGTTGTTCCTAAGATCCAAAAGAGTCAGATTCTTTAAGGACTGTAGCTCTATAGGTAACTTTCCTTCCAAGTTATTATTACTAAGATCGAGTTTCAGCAGTGAGGTCAATCCTCCAACGCTTAAAGGCAACGGTCCAGAGAAGAAATTTCTGCTTAGATCCAATATCAATAATCCGGTTAAGCCATAAACCTCCGGTATTCTCCCTGTAAACCGGTTCCCAGACAGTACTAAGCGTCTCAGTCTAGTTAACTTGGCTAAACTCTCTGGCAATGAACCTGTTAACCGGTTTGATAGAACCACTAGAGATTGAAGATTGGTGAGGTTAGTGATGAAAGAAGGGAGTTCACCGATCAGTCCCGGGTTTGATCTGATCTCAAGCGTCTCCAAGCTCTTAGAGAGATCCAGCCACTTCTCGTCTGATATTGAAGCTAGATATTGCTTAGGTGATGTGAAGCAGTTGAATAAAGAGATAGACTTGAGGTGCTTGAGCTCAAAGAGTTGTTGTCTGATCACTGGAATGTCAGTACAAGCAAGAGAGTTGTCTCGCATAGACCCAAAGCTTAAAGCAGTTACATACCAAAGATCATCATAAATATCACAAGTCACACCCTGCAGTGTTAATATCAAAGGATTGGATATTTTAGGAGGAAAAATAATAACATATATATATATATATATTGAATTGCTATCTTACACAAAAAAGGAAGTGACATTATTCTCTAGACTGAAGCTAATAACTAATTATTATTCTACTGGTAAAGTTGAGTACACACCAAAATGGAACAGGGGAATTTTGATTACTAATTGCTAATTAAAGAAACTAATCTTCATTTTTTTAAAGAAATTTTGTTCTTTTTTTGGTGTTCTTGAAAGAACACATCTGAGATCAAAGAAGAGTGATGAGAGAAAGAACCTGGATAGGAGTCCAACCACAAGGGTCAGGAAAAAGGTAGGAGCCATTCCAAGAGTCACCAACAAACCCTTGAATTGTAGAGTAGAGAGCAGCTTTTTCTGTTTTCTCCATCGGACCTCCTTCACTTTCCTCTGTTTCTGCACTGCTCCAATCCACCATCAAACACCATACACATAGTAAAATAAACAAATGCTGCTTCTTTGTGAATCCAAGCATCTTCACTGAGGCTATAATGAGATACAAGAGAAGAGGAGGATAGATTTTTTTTTGTTGTGTGGATCTTATCTTTGCATTTGGAATTATTCCACTTGTTGAAGCAAATGTTTGAAGATGAAAACAAAGCTGCCACCACAATGGGTTTATGGGACCCTTTTGAGAACCATGAATGTTGGGTGATATGCACACAAGATTTTTGCAAGAAAACAACCCTTAAGGGCAAGATTAACGGTGGTTTCTTAGACTGGGTTTCTTAGGAAAAGTTAAGAAACTGTTTCTTAATTTTCTTAAGGAAAGTTAAGAAACTGTTTCTTATTTAAGAGTTTTAAGAACCGGTTCTTAACTTTTTCAGTTAAAAGTTAAGAAACAGTTTCTTAACTTTCTCTAAGAAACCCAATTTAAGAAACCTGCGTTAATCATGGCCTAATAGTATTTTTTTTTCTCCAAGAGAGATTAGTTTGAGACAAGAAATGTCATGAGAAAAAAGGATAAAGGTTTAGAGGTTCCCCTGCTTTCCATCTTGTTTCTCTTTAGGGTTTGCTATAGAGGAAATGCCAAGAAGTAGTGACCCAAGAAAGAACAAGAGAGAAAAAGCCAAGTCTGTTTCTCTAACTTATGATTACATAAAAACACAGATGTGTGTGTTATATAGACATATGTAAGCACCTCAGCAGTCTACAACATGACAAAACTGAATTTATGGAGTTAAATCCAAATAACCGACTAAGCATGTGCAATTTTTCAAAATGTTCATAACAGGTTTATGGGTTGCGTAATACGATAGAGTGTGAGCATATCGGAGTGAGTTGTAAAGTTATAGGGTATATAGCCAGAGGTTTAGACAACGACTAAGCATTAGCATTAAAGGTTTATGAAACAAAACATTTAAAAGCAAGGCACAGTTCACAAAGCAGAGAAAAAAAAAACAGAAACAATAATGGTAATGAAAATGATAAGAAGAGAGAAGGTCGAGTGAAAGCGAAATGCAGAGAAGATCCAAGTCCCTTACAAGAGGACTGTTAATTCGCAGCCTCCAGTTTTATTATTATTTGTTATTATAATCTTTTTCCTTAGGTTTATGAAAGATTTCATCAAGTGTCTTTTTCTTCAAAAACAGTTAATTTATATGTTTCAAAATATATAAATGTTTTAGGAAGTATTTGATGTTTTTAATATAATATATTTTCATTTTACAATATGTTTTATAATTGACTAAGTTGTTTTGGATTATATTTCTCATGATAGTTTTAGATGAATATAAGTTTTGAATCTCTCTGGCCAAAACATATATGGAGTAGAACTAATTAGTAATGTTTAGTTAATTAAGAACATTCAGAGACGGCTAATCAAATGTCATGGAACTCTGCAACTGAAATCTAATGGAGATATTAATTTCTAGAGTAATGAAGGGTGAGTGATGGATGCTCTTGCATGTCCTTCTTACCTTTGGACCACGCTCGTTTTGTCCTAACATTGAAAGGTGATGCATATCTACTATCTACTCACTCTAAAACCTATTCATTACAAAAACTGAAATCTTGGTATGATCCTACATATAAGCTGTATAGTCCTTTTCTTCTTTTTACCATTTTGTGTTTTGGACTTGCCTTTTCTTTGTTTGTTTGGTGATTTTCAGGCAAACATAACCAAAAAAAGATGTCAGGTCCATGACAATGACTTATGTAACTTTGTTTCTTATCTCTGAATCATTGTGTGGTTTCCTTGAACACCAGCACTATTACCTATGTAGAAAGCATATTTGAATCAAATGCTGCATTTCCTACAAAGCCCAGTATTACACTTGCTTTTGTTTCAGTTGCTTGAAAAAGAAGGTAAAGTTTTAAATAAACAACACATAACAAGATGTTTTTTATCTGAGAAAACTCCTACTTGTGGGATAGTTTTGTCTTTCAGAGAATGAGAGAGGAAGAAACTGATTAGGTTGTGAAAAAGATCTAAAACTTAAAATTTTGTGCCTTTACTATTTATGGAATTTTTTTTATAGTGCTTTATATAAAACTAAAATTATTGTTTAAAATTATGATGTCCTAAGTGGTGGCATACTTGTTTATGCTTCGGACCGGTCATGTCTTTTAGTTTTGACTTAGCATTCCAAAGACTAGTAATCGTGAAGGCGTATTTATTTCTTATCATTCATCGGATCTCATGGTCTATATTTATACATCAAAGGTTCTCCTAATGCTATCGATAATAGGAGATTACATAAAAGGAATTATTCTAAATAGATAAACTCGAGCTAGTTAGGATATGTATAATATCCCCTAATATAGAGAAGAGTTCACTTCCCGAATCAAACGACTCTGTTATCAGTCTTCACGCACTTCGGTGCTTTGCAATTATCAAAGGACGATATCTTATTGGGCGGGCCACTTTGGGCTTTTCTTTCCCTTTTTACTAGACCATATTTGCAAACTAACTATAGGAAAACTCCTTTTCGAATATATTCATCAATATTTTCAAATTTTATCTAAAGATAAAAGATCAAAATATACCTAAAAAAAATTATCTCAAAAATAGTATTAAAAAAATAATTAAAATAAATTTTATTAAAAAATGTAAATATATATTTATACTCCTTGGATCTATCTAAACGTAGGGTTTAGAGTTATGAGGTTAGATTTTGGAGGTGAAATTTATAATTAAATAAAAAATTAAAAAATTAAAAAAAAAAAAAAATTTGATCATTTTTTTCTTGAATATTATTTTTGTGACAAAAACTTCAAAAAGATCTATGTGAGAGATTTACCCTTTTATCTATCTACTTAAATATGTTATAGCTCTATAGATATTTCATCACACTCTATACTGATACATAATTCTTTATTTATTAAACTCATAACAAGTAAGAAAAAAAATTAAACTTTTAACGGTGACCAAACAATTCAAGGGAACATTGAAGTTTGTTTCATTATGTAACAAAAAAAAATTAGCTTCATTCTTTGAAAACTACAAAATTTATAAATAAAACATTTTACAATGATTTTTTCTCATTCTTTTTATACAATTACAAAAACAATATTTTCATCAAATGTGAAAAATAACAATAAAGAATATTTATTATTTTTTATTGGTTTTTTTTTCTTCATTTTTTTCTGTTTAACAAACTATTCTCATCAAGTTAAACATAAATATTTCTTACTTGCATTGTTGGTGGACCTTCAAAAACACTACCACTAGTGTTACAAGGACTTTTTGACAATATTTTTGGTGGTCCATGTTTATTTACTCTCGAATGAACAATCTCAGTGATTTTAAGAAACAGTTGTCACATAAAAAATGTCAAAAGTCTTGCACTAACAACAATCCATTTTGAATCTTGATCCATTTAATTAACTGAGTCTTTTTATATCATTTACTTAATGGTTTTAGAATCTTATGCTTTTGACATTATATCATCTATATTTCAATGTATATCATTTTGTTTAAATTAAATGAGCTAATGCATTTAGAAAGTAAGGTTTGTATGTGTTACCGACGCTTATTTTATTTTGCCTTTATAAAATCATTTTAAAATATAACAATTTAACTACGCCACAAAAACCTAATCTTTGAAAATAGGTCCCATTAAAATATGATGGCACACAACACTAGACTCATGTGAAGGAAAACAACTATTAATTCAGACGTTCACCATTTGTATATTTTCTTATGAAGCCTTCTCTGTAATATGCTAGAAGACGATACTCTATATATATTAATTCCATTTTAAAAAAAAAAAAAAGATATTAGTTTAGACGTTCACCATTTGTACTTCTTGGTCCCTCTTTGCAATTTTTTGTTTTGTCAACAGAATATGTAATAAAAATATTTTTAAAAAAAATAGTTGGTGTAGAAAGAAACCAAATAGAGAATGTCGGCACATCCTGAGACTGAGATTTAGAGACAGTGAAGCTTATGTAAAATGACAATTTCCTTATTTCTATCGAAAAGACAGCAAGACATTATAATCGCCAGAGTCATGTTCAGACTTACCAAATAAATGTCTTTCCGCTTCAAAGTTTAAACCTACTCTATTTAATATGTACGAGTTAGCTTAACAACACTAGAGTGCATGTATATATTGATTTTTTTTTTGATTTTTTTTGGTAATCTGCATATGTATATATATTGATTAAGTCGATAAATCAATGTATTTTAGAAATGAAAGTGGACTTCATAAAAACCTTGTATTTCAAATTTCGGACATGTGAAACAAATAATAGAACATTCGCATTATTTGTCTTTGGTATAATAAGGCATCCAGAATAACTCCCAGTTGTTGAAAAAAATGACTCCCAGTTGTGACGTGCCGTCGCAGCTACTGGTTGGCTAATCCCAAAGTCAAAAGTAATTATTTTAAGGATACATCATTCTAATCAACGACTAATTTCTGCAATTTAAGTTTTCTAGTGGTAGTAATATACTTAACGGTCAACATAAGGTAACAAAACAAACCAAACAATAATCGAGAGATGTTAATTATTTCTTGAGTAACCCAACATATTTACAGATATAGTCGTCAAAATAAAGCTAAAATATTTTTGTACTATAATAAAAAATGTATCAACACCAAACCATGAAAAAACTATTAAAGAAAACAAAAACTAACTTTAATATCATCCTTTTAAGACAAGAAAAGCTAGGTAAAGTCTGTTATCAGGCTTTGGTATGAATGTTACCACTCAAAATCAAGCACGTGTTATCGTCATTCATCAATGGTGCAACGGATTGGGTCCGGAGGGAACTCGGCGTTTCTCCACTCCGTAACGAGGATCGATCTCATCGCCACCGTCTTTCTCGCCGGAAGGACGATCATGGCGGTTGTTCTCTCGGGAGTTGAAAGGAGTGAAGTCAAATCTATGGGAGAGAGCTTTTCTGCTGACTAGTCCAATGGTGTAGACACGGTGGTCCTGGTGCTTCCACGTTGACGGCTCCACCGCATTTAGAGACAAAAGACGGTGGAGGTTGAAGGAGTACAAGTGGTGGAGGAGGAGAAAGAAGAATGAGAGCCAGAGAAATATAAAGAGAACTTGAGAGATTTTCAAGGCCATGGAAGCTGAGAGGAATAAGTTGATGAAGGAAGTTTTAGCACAACAAGAGGCCAATCATTTTTTTATAACCTGTCAAAAAAACTATTAATCAATAATGAAGGGAATAATATTGTTTATATGTTTGTGTATGTATTTGGAATGAGACAAATGAAAGTTTTGCTAGACAGTTTAGAAAACGGTATGGTAAGATCTAAGATCTCATCAATATATATATTATAGAGTTGACAAAGTGTAAAGTTTAAGAGATGTCAGGGAGTGGGATTTTGTCTTTTCAACTCCAGATGCCTTTTATCATATGTGCCTATGTTTTCATAAAATTAGTAGCCAATGTTTGTGTTAATTAAAGTTAGTTTTGGTGGTAATCCTTGTTTTCTTTCTGTTAGAAGAAAGTTTGATATTCCTAAGAACTGATTTGTATTAGTTCTAAAAAAAGAACTGTTTTGTCTTTATGTCTTTCAAGTGATCTATATACCATATAATATAATATATATATATATATAGTATAAATGTTTTCTATATTTTCAGTTAAAACATTAGTAGAAGACCGTTAACAAAATTAGCAGTTGAGGGACATATCTTGATATTTTCATACTAATAGTAGGTTCAATTGTTTCAAAGGCGATTTGTGTTTGTATTTACATATATATGTTTTTTTGGAACTTAGAGCAGGATTAACCCTAAGAGCCCTTTTTAAGGGCTCTTAATTTTTTTTTTTTCTTTTTTAAAAAAAATAAAATAAAAAATAAAAACGGATCAATCACGGGCCGCCACGTGTCAGTGGGGCCCGCGAACAGTGTAAGAATCCAACTAAGAACACCTCTTAATTAAGAGATTTAAGAGGTGGTTCTTAAGGGAATTAGCGGGTCCCACCCGCTAAGAACCCCCTTTGTTTATGCTCTTAGGTTTTATTATATTTATATGTTATAATAAAAATTCGTGACCCAGACGTATAGTCTAGTGATTTGCCGTTGTTGTGTCATCAGAATGAATGAATTATGCATACTGTTTTGGAAAAGATAAGGAGACTGTGAAAAGCATTTTTGTGTTAAATGCCTTTGAAAAGCTAATTAAACCAACAAAAATAGCAAGTCAATTGTTTTTTTTAGTTTAAACTTTGTTATCACGAGGATGAATGTTACGACAATAATACGTACGTAAAGAGAATCTACATTGGTCAGTTATCGCTATACAAAAGTAAAATAATAATTATGAGGTACTAATAAACCTTGTAAGGAAAATAAAACTAATGCATCGAGGTTTCTTAGAATTCAAGGAACTAAAAAAGAGGCATGATTACAACTTAGTAACAATTATGAAAAATCTATGTAAAGGTGAAAATAAAATAATAAAACCTTCCGGAAAAATGAAATATTTGATTATAAAGCTTGTGTAATCGATGGTAATATATTTGCAGTTGATGATTGCAATAATTCATTCTCCAAATAGGTTTAATCATAGTCGACGTGTAAACAGAGTAATTAATAAACTATCGATCGATCCCTTGCCTTTACATGTGCTCTGGAAAGTTTATCTGTTGCGTCGTGGACTTTTAACGAAACCATGTCTTTAATTTTTGTTTCCGATAATAAATTTATTTCTGTCATAAACGGGTTGACTTTCGCAAAGTGTCATTTTTTTTTCTTCTCTATTTGTTGATGACCAATCCACATCCACGAGGTCCGTATGTACGTCATTTTCGGACGGTGGCCAACATAAATCGAACCAGAGACACCGAACTGAAATTTTTTAGGACCGTCCGTATCCAGAACCACTAGCCCAATCCCGTTAGTTAAAAGTCATTTTTTCTTGTTGCACACTATATCATTTTAAATATACTATGCAGAGCAGAATTTGAGATAAATACACCCTTTTATAGTTACAAAAGCTAAACAAATAGAGATGGTTTTGGATTATTCCTTCTATTCCAAAAGAATTCGCTGACGTTTATGGAAGCTGGCTTTTTTGTTATTTAATACTTGTTTTAATAATTACCTTTTCCTTATTATTATATTGTTACAAAGGGAAAGCGTGAGGTGATTATACTCGATCGGTAAATTGGCCCCTAACGAACTTATAAATTTTTTGGCCCTGAAGCCAGTTCTTGATTGCTACCAAGACGACTCTCATAGTATGAATTGTTGTGTTTCTTATACTTATATTGATGTTTCATCTGTAAGAGCCAAGCCCAAAAAATAATCAAGTCCATTAGCTTATGTCTTTGGGGTTTCTAGCAAGTATATCAAAAGATGGTGTAAATTCGTCGGTCATATATTAGAATCATACTACAAATTAAGTTATTACGTTAGACGAAAATGAAACCATGCTTTAAGTTTTACTAAGAGCTCACAGCCCATATAATCATCCATATAGACATTTTACGAGATTAGTTAAGCTCAAAGCCCATATAGGGCAAATAAAATATAAGACGGACGGCTCTCTCTTATTCACTAAGACGGCTTTTTTCGCTCACAATTTTAAGGCCACCGTCATTCCTTTCATGTGCTTGAAAATGGGCTTAGCCTTCTTATTGGCTAGCAGGCTTAGTTATATATTAGATACAGTGGCCAGGAAATAGATGGGCTTTCGACAAATATCAGGGCAACAATACAAATAATGCTCTTCTGGCGAGGCTCGTAAATCATATGACTTGTCATAACAAGTTTCTGAGGTCGAGGGTTTTTTTTATTTAATTCAAATCAATCTATTTAGTTGTTATTGAAAAATAACTAAATAAACAAAACCAGGCCACAATTTAACTCCTAAGGGAAAGAGAGGTGTGGTCCGGAGTAATGATGCAAGTGCATGTGGTACGAGACGTCAAATTGAAGCAACGGCGAAGTCTCGAGAATGTATGTGAGATGTACGATCTGTCTCTCACGGCAGACACACACTTTGTGTATTATACTTATATTATTACTCACATGATATAGACACTAGCAGGCACATGTAACGCAAATTAATGATAGGCATGCATGTTTTTCTTTAGATAACCTAGAGTATCCATGTCCAACCGACTAATTTATGATTTGACAACCGATGTTAGTTAAACCCAGTTGCTTGAAAGAAAAATTAAGTATCCATGTTGTTTTATCATACAGTTGGGTAAACCTAAGACCATCTCCAATGGGGGTTCTTAGATGGTTTTTAGGGGTTTTAAAACATTGTGGGGTTCACAATTTTTTTAGAACCAGCTCTAAAAATCTCCTATTAAGAACCAAGTTCTTAAACTATTTGCGGACTCCATTGAAACGTGGCGATCCGCGATTGATTCATCTTTTCTATTAAAAAAAAAAAAAAAAAAAATTTAGAACCCCAACGGAGTTCCAAACCGTTTGAGGTGCTCTAAGTTGACACATATTTAAATTCAGGTTCTTTAGGGACACTGAGACGCCACGTGCTTATTAACAATTGACATTCTTGTGGTGAAAGCCAGTTCAAAAAAAAATACATTCCTGTGTTACAAAAACAAAGGGACCGAAAAATTCTTGATGTTCCATCGTTTCATTGAAAGATATATTCAATGTATCAAGTATTTCACAACAACTTCACATGCCCCAGGCGAACAAACAGCATAGTCGACTGTCGATAAATTGCGTCTGTATCGGTTACAATATCATTGTAATATAAATTCATTCTGTAGGTAATTTATCCACATCACCAAGGTGTTCGTAATGGTGGCCTAGTGATAATATAAGGAGTTGGTTCATCTAAATCATCTTTGATACAAAGGGTTACTTTTTAAATCGGAATATTAAAGGCTAGCTATGGGGTTCGGATACGTTATGAGTTTAAAGTCTAGAATTTTCATTGTTAAAAAAATAAACTAAAATAAATAATAATATTTTATCCACATCAAAATAACATTATATGTAAAAAAAACACATTTCATAACACCTAGAATAAGACATGGATAATTGAATCTGTCCTAAAACATTCTTTAACAAATTAAATGTTAAGCTAAAAATGAACTTCTTTAATAATATAGAGATATTATGGATATGTGAAAATAAATTAATCTTTAAAGAGAAGTGCATTCCACAAATAGACATTTTTTTCAAGAATGCAAATGGACTGAGAACATCAAAAGCATGAACACATATCTCTATAAATATTCATCGAATATGAAACGTGTTAGCGTATTAATCTTGTCTCTTTATCGCTCGATTACATTGTCCAACACAAAAAATTAACATGTTCTGAAAAAGCACGGATCATGTAAGAGTTAAATAGCAAAGGTATATTTTTGTAAAATTATACATTCGTAGTAATAAAAAAAATAGATTTAATGTTTTTAAATTTACATCCTTACATTGCTATAGAATGCGAATACTCTTAGTTTATATGACTAGCTTCTTGGTCGACTTGAAAATGTCGATAGTAAGCTTCTCATCCACGATACATTTGTCAAGATTCTCTCCGTTTCTTGGTCTGAAATATGTGTAATCAACATGTTAAAACGGTCCTATGAGACGGGTACCCATGACGGAGTATTAATTAAGGATCCATTATTACCTATTTTCATTTTTTTTGTCTCTTTTTATTAAAGTTAGTTCAGTGCATAGAAGTCAAGAGTGTCACGAATGCTTTGTGAGAATGATTGCAAATAAATTAGTACTAGTTTGAAGTTTTATGGAGCAAAAAAACATTGTCTTACCTAGGGGACACGTTTGTTTTTGGGGAATATGGACGATATCCCCACAAGATAATTTAGAATGGGCTACTTATGTATTGTGAAACATACTTTTATCAGACCAGACAAACAAACTCATAATGATTTGACCTATGACTCAAATCGCATAAGTTTCATGCGCATTACTTTGTTTCCTAATTAGACTATTATCCCATTAATTAGGAAAACATAGAGTGGTAAGATTACGAGTATAGTGTTGTAAGATATCAACTCGCAACCCATTTAATTAATTCCACTATATGCATAAATGTCATTGTATATGTGTATATAGAGATTATTTATCATCATTCAGCTAGTATGTATAGGATTTTGCTTTGATCTGAATTTGGGGATATTAAATGCATTTTAGAGTTCTAGTTCAAAAAGTCAACTGATTAAGTGAAACTGCAAGTGTTTATATAATATTTGCAATTTATATCACATTGATACCAATGTAATTTCAATATACGCACATTGACACATGCACATATATAAATGATTGCAGATACGTTAATGATCACATACTAAGGTAGATGGTTAATTCATGTGTTTTATTTTAAAAGTTAAACTAAGCTAAGTGGTTAATTCATGTATTTTAGTTTTTATAAAATCATGAAAATGTATATTGTTGGAAATAACTAAAAAATCGATGATCTCTTATATAATAATTTTAATGGGCTTTACAAATGGTAGATACACACAAAAAGTAAATGTAATCGTATGGTAAGCGTGACGCAATATTCCTGGGGTCGATTAGTGGTGATTGATGTGCTAAGTTTTTGGGGGTGCAACGATCATTGTCACTTGAATATGTTAATTCAATCTAATTATCCTAGAATATGTTATCCTATATATAGATGCCAAGAAGAAGAAAAAGGTCAATAGACTGAGATGGTACGAAAGAAGAAAAAGTAGGGGACCGATAGACCCATGCGTGTGACGAGAAACTGATCCTTTTCTTAGTGGAAGAAAACTAAATTCGTAAAAGTGATTGAGTCAACCTTTGCATCAATGGCTCATATTTGAGATGTTGTAGAAGCTCCCAACAAACATGTCGATGAAAGAATAGGTTGATCAGACGTTAAAGAATCTTGGGATTCATGTGTCTACTCTATCATTTCATATAATTAATTTCTTTTGGGGGTGGGGGGTTAAATTTTCATATAATTATATATATATATATATCTGTTTTCACGTTTAGTTCACTAAAATAAACAATTCGATGTCACAAACATAATGGACTGGGCTAAACAGTTCAACTTAAACATTTGTTTTTATTTTATATAAAAAAATTCAAATAATTTAAAATAGCTTTCAAATAACTTAAACAACATATGTTATATATATGCTTAAATTAAACCAGTTAAAGATTATCTAACTATTGTCATGTTGCCCGGTTAAATGGTTACTTTTAGAGAGTCTTGAAATGAGGATGCACATCCCATATCTCATCTCTGACCCGAAAAGATCGAATGATCAGACTATGAATTGAACTGAGGGGGTCAAGTAAGAAAATATTGGTTTAAAAGAAGATTCGTTCAATGTCGCCACTCATACTATGTTGCACCATACGTCTATCATCTCCCTGAGCAATCAGCCACGACTTGCCACATGTCCCATTCACCATCGGATTTTGCACCCGCCTTCACTAAAACCACCTTATCCTACGCCCTTGCATTTGTTTCTTGCTTTCAAACTGTGGTAGGTCTATAGAGAGGCCGCGGATTTGGCACCAAAGAGTTTAGTATTAATCTAATTTAATATTAATATATAAGTATTATTCATATTTGGTAACAATATTTTAGCAAATTAGTCTCTATAAAATTGAAGTTTTCAAAAATGTCCTTTTTCAATTTTAAAATGCAAAGAATATATTTTATCAAATTTCTTCTTGTAATCTGTTACTCCATATGTTTGATAATATATGATGTTTTGCTTCAATAATACACATATATATTAAAATTTTAGTTTTTTTTAAATATTATTAAAATAAAATTTAAAATCAATTATTTTATTATAAATGAGAATAATAAAATAAAACTGGTAACATATTTTAATAAAATTGTGAAACAACAAATTTGGTTGATAAAGTTATCAAACAACAGTTTAAAAAAACATCTTACATATTGAAAGGGGGAGAATATGTTACAAGAGAAAATTTCCTGTTACAATAATCTATTGTATGTTCAAACTTGGGTACAATTGTCACTTAAAAAGGTGCAGAAAGCCATGTAAGGCTTGCCTTGCCTTTCATATGTGAGAGAGAGAGAGAGAGAGAGAGAGAGAGAGAGAGAGAGAGAGAGAGAGAGAGAGAGAGAGAGAGAGAGAGAGAGAGAGAGAGAGAGAGAGAGAGAGAGAGAGAGAGAGAGAGAGAGAGAGAGAGAGAGAGAGAGAGAGAGAGAGAGAGAGAGAGAGAGAGAGAGAGAGAGAGATGAGTACGTTCCAAGACAAAATGATGAAAAGGTCATGGGGACGCCATAAAGGATTAAGCGTGGGAAATGAAGCTCAAGAGAGCACTGTTTTTTTTCATGAACAAAATTGACTCGCTACTTTATTTCCATTGCTGTGATCAATTATTCTGTTATTTTTTTACTTTTATTGCCATTTTTGCCTCTCTGATGTTCATAACATAGTCGGTCAACATTAATCCCTATACCTCATAATTTGTTACTAAAATATAACAAAAAAAAATCAAAGAGAATTGCGGATCTTTTCCTATTATTTTATTTTAAGGGAATTCATTTCCACAGAAGACCATCTAAGTGTGAAATAATCCAATTAATGTGGACCGTGTTTTTGCCATTGATTGTCTTGGTCATGCGCTACATTCTAGAGATAGAGAGAAAGTAGCATCCATCATTTTAAAAAAAAAAACATGTAAAAAAGGTTCATGTACTCTGATACCCATTCTCGTGCATGGATACATGTACATGTCAATTTTCCAAGGGAGAATAGAGAGTTGGTATTTTATTTTGTATATTAGTAACTATTTTTCGGTAAGAAAGAATTTTTAGAAGTTGACAAGAATAAAATAATTTAAATTTCGATAAAATTTATTAAGAGCTTTTACAGTGAAATGAAAGTGGGAAGGAAAGCAAAAGGGCTTCTTGATTGCAAGCTTGAGACTAAGGTCATGATGATCCGGCCAGCCTTTTTTTAGTCTTTGGTCGGTCCGACAATCTGTGTGTTTTGTGTTCACTCTGTTTCATTTTTTGTAATTGTTTATTTTTCGGGTTATAGTGTTTCTCAAGCTCTCATGTATCCTAATGTAAAGTAGAATATGGACCGGTCACTACGAATTACTAAATAAGACAATATTAGTTTTAATTTTCTATTCCTCTGATAGCTACACTTCTTAGTTGAGCTTTCCGTAAGTTGAAAGCAAATACGACTTGCAGAGTGACTTTCCAAGTTGCACCACTATCCATCTATCTTTACATTCATCTGATAAATAATTTTATTTAGGAAACCCTGAAAGTTGTAAAAGGTTTATCAATGTATCAAGACATATTTAAATGCATCTCTACATATAGATCCATATATATAGATATGATGTTATTATGTATGTGAGGATCGGCAAAGATTAAGCTCAGATATATTATCATGTTAACAAGGCTTTGCGTTCGTTTTTTTGTTTGGTTTTAGTGCGGATGGTTTGGATATTTAGAAATGGCTCATGTACATATTAAATGCGATTTAGTTATTTTGGTTTTCAGTTCAGCAATAAAGTAGAAACCGGCTAATATTCACAATATATTCGGGTTGAATTTGATTCTTGTTTGGTTCCATTATAACTTCTTATTCTTCTAATAAAAAGTAAAATAATTTGGGATTAAGATTAAATAACATATGATTCATGTTTTTCAAATAAAAATAGCAAGTAATTAGGATAATTATCAATATTTTGAATAAAAATATTTTGATAATTTTTTCAAGTAATTCAGTGTACAAATAGTATTTTAGGCTATTAAAATTAAATCTAACTCATATTTTAAATATACAAACTATAGATTAACTATTTGTGTATCCACTTGGTTCTTTGATCAGTTTTGATTTTTCAGTTGACATAGGAACCGTTCGAAAATTTGTGAACATTTGTTCGGTTTTGTTTTTGGTTATAAAATTTAGATTCGGTTTTAAATTTCAATTATTTTCACTCATAATTCACAAAAAAAAATATAAGTAGTTAAAAGAAAAAAGGAGTTCAGGCGCTGTGATAACATTTTTTGTTAAAAACCACTAGATGATGGTCAATATTACAACTCTCTTTTTCACTCACTCACAAACATGTACTCCTCTCTATTCTTGCATTTCAACACTAAAAATAACCCATTGGCACCTCCACCTGTAGTCGTGTGTCTCGGATACCCTAACAATCACAAGCTTCTTCATAATTCATTTCAACAACGAATAACAAACACACATCCGACTTTTTGGGAATTTGGAAGCCTCTAAAATGCTCATAGTATTCGAAACCCACACTTTCGTACGAAGAAGCTTACTCTAAGCTATCTATAAAACGAATGTAGTAAATTACTAGTATTTTTTTTTGCGTAGGATTGGTTTATTTTTAAACCGATTGTACATATACATATTAAACGATGAAAAGACAGAAACAAATTTACATAGCTAGACGCCTAGAAGTTCGTGTTTTCTATTATAAAAATTAAACTTTTGATTTTGTAAAAAACATTAAATTTTGATGCATGTAAACTTAAATTTCATGTATACCTCTTTTCGTTATTTTTTTATATTTTGCGTTACATAAGTTCTAAAAAGTTGGGCTCTCTTTATATGTTTGATTTATCACTATTCTCGATATGTATCTGATGGAAAATAATTAACGGATGTAAACAAAATAAATTCGTTTTTTGTAGGTGAACATAGTCGTGGGCATATTATCCTAAACCCAAAAACCAAACCAGAACCAAACCGAAAAAACCGAGACCGAAACCGGACCGAAAATTACAAAAACTCGAACGGTTCCTATATTTCTAAACCCGAAAAGCCAAAACCGAACCGGGACCGAACCGAAAACCGAACGGGTACCCGAATATTTTAAATATATTAAAATATTAATTATTTTTTATTTTAATATATATAAAAATATAATTTATAAATAAAAAATATCCAAAAAAACCCGAACTACCCGAATATTTTGCGTTTTTTCCAGATTTATATCGGGTTTTTGGAATTTTTTCGATTTTTTGGCTTTAAACCCGAACCAAACCCGAATTATTTATAATTCGGTTCCATTTCGGGTTTCATAAAAAAATAGAAACCCGACCCGAACCCGACATTATCCGAACCGAACCGATCCAAAAAATGTCTGGTTCCTAAACGGTTCCTAAACATCCCAACCTGAATAACCCGAAAACTAAATAAACCGAACCGACCCGAACCGAAAACCCGAATGCCCAGCACTAGGTGAACATGTAGAATAACTTTGATTTAAATTGTTAGTAAGCTGATTCGTAGTGATTTGTATCACGATTTTAATCAGTGAAAAAAAACAGAACACGGTTCTACATGTTGTGTACACTCTAATGAGTAATAACTAAGTTTAGTGGTCTACTATACATACAAATTTAATATTAATTCCAACACATTCGCTAGGCACGTATGAAAGAAAAAATATAAACTGTTTTTGTTTCTTATATAAATAAATAAGAAAAAAAAAAAATATATATATATATATCTACAATTTAATATTAGATCTACATGCGTAGGTTAAATTAGAGATGGATAATCTAAAGAAATACATATATATATATATCTACAATGTAGTATTAGATCTACATGCGTAGGTTAAATTAGAGATGGATAATCTAAAGAAACTTAAACCCATTCACCTTTTACCTTCCTAATAATTCCACCAAAGCACAACATACAAGTTGCAAAGTCTATATATATCCTCGGAACCATAGATATATACAAAAGCATGCAAGTGCTCCTACATAAATCTGCATTTGAAAGCAAGCTTTTGTCTCTTTTTAACTCTCTCAACTCCTACCTTCTTTTACCAACCTTTCCTTCCTTTTACGCACACATCTACATATATATCACATATACATATATATTAAAAAAATATAAATATATTTATAGAGAGAGAGAGAGGAAGAGGAAAAAGATAGTAGAAAGATGGAGACTTTTATGTCTTCATAGAAACTAGTGATGTGTGCAAAGAAAGAAGAAGTAGAAAGTTCAGGAGCCATGAACAACATACAAAACTACCAAAGTGACCTCTTCTTCCACCAACTCATCTCTCATCATCACCACCAAGATCCTTCTCAATCCGAATCTTTCGGAGCTCCGAGTACTAACGTCGGATCCGGATCCACTATCTTCTCTCAAGATTCCGTTTCCCCAATATGGCCTACTTTGGTCCAACCACCGTTCGATCCGTTTCATCCTCCCTCTCCAGCATCTTTCTACGGGAGTTTCTTCAATAGAAGTCGAGCTCATCATCATGGACTACAGTTTGGGTACGAGGGTTTTGGTGGATCCACGTCAGCAACACATCATCATCACGAACAGCTTCGGATCTTGTCCGAAGCTTTAGGTCCGGTAGTGCAACATGGGTCAAGCCCTTTTGGGTTACAAGCTGAGTTAGGGAAGATGACAGCGCAAGAGATCATGGATGCCAAAGCTTTGGCTGCTTCAAAGAGTCACAGTGAAGCTGAGAGAAGACGTAGAGAGAGGATCAACAATCATCTTGCTAAGCTCCGTAGCATATTACCAAACACCACCAAAGTAAGTCGCAACTTTTTTTTTACTTCAAAATTTTCACATAGATTACACATTCATGAACATGACCATGAATGACACACCATTTAGATGTAAAACGTAAAAAAATATTAAAAAGGAACATCACAAACAACGGAGAGTTGAAATGGACAAACATAGCAGCTGTGACATGAAAGTTCATGTCACATTTTGTCTCTTTTTATTTACTTTTAACAATTAGGTTTTATAAAAGGAACTAAGTTATTCAAAGGGTTTCTCTTGAATCATGGATCTTCTGTGTATTTGTTAAATTCCCGAGGAGAGAATCAGTCAGGGGACTGAAGAATAAATAAAAAAAGTGGGAATATGGAACGTCGATGTCGCTTCATGCTTAGTTGATGTAATAAAGAGAAACAAACGGCGCTGCTCAAAAAGAATAAAAGCAACCAACAAAAAACCTTATTACCGGACCAAATCATTACTTCGTCGACCACATAATGTTCTCCTCGATAATAACAAATTTATGTTTGTGATAATGTTGTGTTATATGATTGTGATATGTTGTTTTTGGTATGCATAGACTGATAAAGCGTCGTTACTAGCGGAAGTGATTCAACACGTGAAAGAGTTGAAGAGGGAGACTTCAGTAATCTCGGAGACAAACTTGGTTCCAACGGAGAGCGACGAGTTAACCGTAGCTTTCACAGAGGAGGAAGAAACCGGAGATGGCAGATTCGTGATTAAAGCGTCTCTTTGCTGCGAAGACAGGTCAGATCTATTACCGGACATGATCAAAACGTTGAAAGCGATGCGTCTCAAAACGCTCAAGGCGGAGATAACAACCGTAGGTGGACGAGTGAAGAACGTTTTGTTTGTCACGGGAGAGGAGGGTTCGAGCGAGGAGGAGATGGAAGAGTATTGTATAGGGACGATAGAGGAAGCTTTGAAGGCGGTGATGGACAAGAGCAACGTTGAGGAAACGTCTTCTTCTGGGAATGCTAAGAGACAGAGAATGAGTAGTCATAATACTATTACCATCGTCGAACAACAACAACATCATCACAGGTAATCAGTTTTTAATCGCGTATTTACGTGTGTCTTCTATGGAAATGAACGTTTGTTTGTCACGTTATACTATAGATATGTGTGTATGTATAACGGAGATATTTGTATCCCTTGACGTTTGTTTGGTTCTAAAAATGCACTTTCTTTTGCTTGTTTCGTTGAGAGTTGGCTATATATGATTTTTTTTTATGTATCTGCCAAAAGAAAATGCATGGGTTTTGCAACACTTCTCCACAGGATTTGAATTTAATTTTCGAGGGTTTTTTTTGTTGTTGTTGCAATTGTTAAAGTGCAACCAAAAAGAGACAATGAAGAAGAACAGGAACGTACCAAAGATGATGTGTGTCATTAACTGAATTTAGACGACAAAAAGAGACAAGTTTTGGATTCAAGACTTTGTACGTTGATGCCTCTCTGACTCTTTTGCCTTGTGTATTTACGTGTCTCTTGTTCAAACTTTTTCTTGCAAAGATTTTAACATATATTATATCTATTTATCATAAACAACCAACGTTGAGGAATTATACCTAAATTAAACACCAAAAAAACGAAAACTAACCCACGTGTTTGATGTTTCTCAACTAGTTTACAAACAAAAGCCAAAAAAGATTGCGAGATTTCTTCTGAATAGAATCTTACATATTCATCTGTGTATTAAAACTTTCATTAACGAGAACTACTTTAAGGATGACTAAATGATAACTAGATATCACATTTTATGCATGATCGACAGATGATATGTGATTGTGATTGGTCATGACGAGGAGATTACGTAATCGACGTCGTGTTTGTGTAAGATTGCATCACTAAGTGAAGTACGTAAGACGTTATTAATTATTATAATGTTTGGTACGTACGTACTATCGGTACCCTAACTGGCTTTTCATTTGTCTTTACCAGTTTTTTACCCCCAAGTGACGGCCATATTAACTGTCTAGTAGAGTATGACTCCTCCTTTGGCTGTTTGTAGACATGACCTTCAAACTATTTAATGTATATCTTAATAATGATAGACTTTGGACTCCACAAAATAATGTATTACCATCTCTATAGCCTTTTGTTTCTATTTTTGACATTCTCTTATTTTTAAGAAAAGATGGAGAATATCAAAGCCCAAACCAAGCCCAACAGCGGAAACGAAGCTCTGAACTTGGAAGTTTCCACCGGTTATATATTTGTTGTTTACATGGAAAACAAAAGGTGATATCTAATTATCACTTAGTCATCCCTTAGACTTTGAAAATATATTCGAATTTTCAAGGTCTTAGTATGAATTAGATAAAACCGAATAGATTTGAATTGACTTAGTTCGTTCATTCAGAGTTTCAGTGTTTTAATTTAATTTGCTATAATATATGTTGTTTTAGAAAAAAATAGGAAAAATAACCAAGTTCAACTGAATCAAAACAAAAACTAAAAAAGTTAAAATATTATTCGTCGGTTAATCTAAATAAGTAAACTAAAAAATGTGATGTAATTCGGTTTAGAGACTCTGATTCTACTATGAATATTGCAGTTTGTGGTAACCATTTAAGAAAAAAATATCATAGTTTATCAATTATTATATTTTGTCTCGCCTTTTGAAAAAACAGATATATATTTTTTTCAAAATTTAATTTTAATATTTATGTTTTTCTTTGTAATCATATTTGTGTATAAATCTTAAATCAAACTCTATATATAAAACAATAGCAATTTAAAAGGCCCACAAAAATACACAATGCAACAAATTTTTAGATTTGTAGAGAGTAAATCGAGGCCCAAAGCTCGATTTTTATCATTCTCTAACTACAAACTCGTTACATCATATTGTATAATTATTTAAGTAAAATAAAAATAAAACATGACGTGAATTCAAAGCGGTTTATCTTTTTGTAACTTATCATAAAAGATAGATGGTAGCTATCTACATTTTAGCTCAATAATAAGACCTACGAATCCGAAAAAAAGTAAAATTAAAGATGAAAGTTACAATATATTAATTGTTTATTATGTTAGATAAAAATAAATACGTGCTAGTGCTTAAATAAAATTAAAGAAAATAATAAATTGTTCTTTAAATAAATAAAATACATAGTTAAACTAAACATATATTTATAAGTGATGTTCCTAATATAATCGAATAGATTAAACCATTAGAGTTTGTCAACTGCCAACAATCTTATCAGCATGAAGAATCTTTAACCAAGAGTTGTATACTTGCACGACAAGACGTTGATATTTAATTAAGGAATGAATGAGAGAAATGACTTTTGTACTATTCTCACAAAGTTATTAAACAACTGAAGCATATTTATTTTATTTTGGGTACGCTTGTTTTTAAAATTTTCTTTTACAGATACAAGAAATCAAAGTTTATATACCTTTGTTTTTTGACAAAAAAAATATATACCTTTGTTTTAATTTTAATTTAATCAAATGCTTCATTTTAAAATATTTAAAATTACACAATTCTACATAGTTAAAAACTAGGTTGCACGAAAGCTTTATCGGATATTCACTTCCTAATTTTTTTAAAGTTCTCGCTTTCATACATTTCCGTTTTCTCGTACCCGATTCTGATTCTATGTAACATAATTTAAAAATAAAATCTCATTTAATTGATTTTTATTCCATAAAAAGATTAATATGAGGTCTACATAAATGGTTTAGCTACTTCTATAAAGTTATAACTAGTTAACTTGATCTGATTATTATATTTTGTTATAAACTTATAATCATTGATGTATTTATTTAATAATATCTTACAAAATTGGGGATTGTACACCCATAATCAATTCCAGTGTTGAAACAACTTTGAGGTTTTTTTTACACATGGAAAACTTTACTATGGAATTATAAAGACAAAACTTATAATGACATGTCACCTCAACTTATTTCAACTAAGAACATCTAACCAATAGTAGTAAGCCTATGCCCTTAATATAAATCTCAATTAACATATCATCACATTTCCTAAATTGCCCCTTACTGTTATCCACAGTCGTACGCAAAACACAAAAGGGTATTATGGGAAAATGAGCTTCTTGTCATCTGCCTTTGGCGTGGAAACTCAGCCTTTGTACGAGACGAGAAACATGTCTCTTTCCTCCAAGAACAATCCTTTTCCTCTCTCCTCTTCTGTCTTTGCCTCTTGAATTTTTCCGCGAAAAAAATCTCAAATTTCACACAAACAGATCTTCAATTTCTTAGCTAGGTCTCTCTGAGTGACTTTAGGGTTCTTTAAAAAAATGTTGGTGCAGAGAAGAGTAATGAGCTGGAGAAGAGTTTGGAAGTCGTTTCAAGCTGTTTTGGCTCATGGTTTGCTCTTCTCCTTCACCCTTCTTCTCGCTCTCAAGCTTGATCATGTCCTTTCTCATTCCTGGTGGTCAGTTTTTTCCTCCTTGACTTCTCTTTTTCTCTTTTGGTATTGCCAAAATTGGGATAATTCTCTGAATCAGTTGATGGGTTTTGCTGATTCTTATCGTAATTGAGTTTTGACTAAGTGTAGTTTGTGCAGAGTGTATAAAGTTAGGATCTTTGTGTGTTTAGTGATGTTTAAAGTAGAAGTCTTTATCATCCTTAAGGTGAAGACTTGTTGTTGGATGGCCTTTCATTCTCTTTTGATTATGATTGTTTGCAGGTTTATATTTACACCCTTGTGGCTGTTTCATGCTGTGATTGCTCGTGGTAGATTCTCGTTGCCTGCTCCATCTATGCCTCATGATCGGCATGTATGACAGTTTTTGTTTGTTATGATCACCTATTACTCTTAGTTAGCATCCTGTTAAAGTTATGGTTTTTGTGGCAGTGGGCTCCTTTTCATTCTGTTATGGCAACGCCACTGCTTGTTGCTTTTGAGATCCTACTCTGTGTACATCTTGAAGATCAATATGGTATACTCTTTAACTTGTAGTGTTCATTAATCGCGGCGTGTTTATGGCTGGTCCCTTTGTTGCAGTTGTTGACTTGAAGATTGTCTTCTTACCGTTGCTTGCATTCGAGGTAGCGATTTTGGTAGATAATGTCAGGTATTTCATCAACGTTTTAAGGTTTGGTTATGTTCAAGTGCCGCGTGATTCTAAATCTTGTTTTCATCTTGTTTACTTTTGTTCTTGGCGATAGCTATTGAGTATTGACATGCAACTTCTTCCTGCAGAATGTGCAGGACACTCATGCCTGGAGATGAAGAAACTATGAGTGATGAAGCCATATGGGAAACACTTCCTGTAAGTTAGTTCTTCTCTATCCAGCCATATTAGATCTCATAGCTCGAAACTTGCCAATATGTTTCAGCAGGTTGGTTCTGACATTGTTTGTTTGTTTTGTAGCACTTCTGGGTTTCCATATCTATGGTTTTCTTCATTGCCGCCACAACTTTCACTCTTCTTAAATTATGTGGTATGTCGCACATTTGCCTAACTATTTTTAAGTTAATGATATAACCTTAGAGGTGTCAACAAGTTCAACTAAAGATAGGAAAGATTGTTAGTGAGTGTATGATTTTGTAGGATCAACGGCCAAATCTCAGTATAGTTCATTTGTTTCTGAATCTTTGATGTCTCGTGCCTTATGTAGGTGATGTAGCTGCGTTGGGATGGTGGGACTTATTTATAAACTTCGGGTAAAACTATTTTTCCTTTCTTGAAGTCCTTCTGAACTAGAAAAAAAATGTCCTCTTTAATAGTAGTATGAACCATCTTCAATTCTTCTTAATCTACAGAATAGCAGAGTGCTTTGCGTTTCTTGTATGTACAAAATGGAGCAACCAGTCAATACATAGGTATACACATGTACCGGAACCTAGCTCATCTTCAATGGTAGTAAGATATCTAGACTGGAACAGAGGTTTGGTTGTGAGCGCTGACGAAGAGAATCAGCACAGCAACAGAATATGCGGTCTCCAAGATATTGGTGGACATGTTATGAAGATCCCTTTCATTACTTTTCAAATAATCCTTTTCATGCGTTTAGAGGTACAGTCACAGAATCAAATCCATAGCTTTTTCATTCGAGTTTGAACTAACTCTCTCTCTCTATTTGAATCTAATCTCCAGGGAACGCCTCCTTCTGCCAAAAACATTCCTCTTTTAGTTCTGTTTGTGCCTCTTTTTCTGCTACAAGGAGCTGGGGTGCTGTTTGCTACGTGTAGGTTAGTGGAGAAGTCTGTCTTGTTAATAACTAGTGGTGGTGGTTCTTTTGGAAGATACTTTACTGCAACATCATCAGCTCGTGAGTTCTTGGGATTCTTTCAACATGGTGCAAGGTATTGAGCAATGTTTGAATCTTCTGGTGACCACAAGAAACGTCCTAAACACTAATATACTTGTCATATCTGCTGTAAATTAACAGATTACTTGGCTGGTGGTCTATCGATGAAGGAAGTCGAGAGGAACAAGCTAGACTCTACTCTGGAGAAGCCACCGGGTAAAGCTGCTCTTATCGTTTTGGTTAACATAAACTAATCTGTGGCTCTTTTTGACTTAATACACTATGTTATGATTTCAGATACAACACATTCTCACCAGAGGTTGTGAAGAAAATGCCAAAGTCTGATCTTGTTCAAGAGGTAAGAGAATGTTTAAAGAGTCATTTTGTTTGAAACATTCTGAAACCTAGCAAGTTCTGTGAAATCCTTACCAGATATGGAGACTACAAGCTGCATTGAGTGAGCAAACAGATATCACCACTTATAGCCAGCAAGAGTACGAGAAGCTTCAAAACGTAATACATCCATTCATCTTTTATTATTATTATTGTGCATGATTTGTGTGTTTAATAGCCACCATGGATGGGTTGTAACGATTCAAAATTTGGAATTACACAGGATAAGATTCTTTGCAGAGTTTGCTTTGAAGATCCCATCAACGTGGTTCTACTCCCTTGTAGACATCACGTCCTCTGCAGGTAAACCGAATGCATTTTGGTTATATTACTTACATTTGACCATTTGTTTTCTTGAAATACCATTTTATAAAAAAAAAAATGATGTCTTGTTTGTGTATTTGCAGCACGTGCTGTGAGAAATGCAAGAAGTGTCCGATATGTCGTGTAGTGATTGAGCAAGGCATGCCTGTATACGATGTGTAGATTTTCAGACGACCATTATGAAGTTATAAAAACATTCTTCTTCTCCTTCCTTCCTTCGTTGCTTTGTTTGTTTTTTCTGTTTTTAGTGATGAAGCAAGCATTTATAAAAAAAATAATATAATATATGTTACAACTTGAAATCCTATTGTTTTTCCCAATGGATGTAGATAAAAATATTGTACAACATCGTCGTATATGCTTCATGTAACTCATCTCTGTTTCATATCAAATGAGATACACGGTCAGGCATTTTCTTCATATCAAAACGTTAATTTAGAGTGGCTAACTTATCTTGCGTCATCGTCATTTGGTTTTACAAAACCAGTTTCTCTGCAAAAATAATTTGGTTGTGGAGAAATCATAACAAAAAAATCAAATAGATTTGGTTATTATTGTGGAAGTGGTTACTCACTGCTCCTTGGCGTGCGATTATGAAAAAGAAAAATAGATGAAGGGACGTCTCTTCAATGTGGCCGACAACAATAGTGTTTTCATTTCAACAAAATTGTTTAGACCCCTTTTTTTTTATATGCTCTATGAATCTCCCTCTCTACCTTGTTATATAATCAGAAAGCTTAATGTTTCGGTGCTCTAAATAATATCAAATCATATAATGTCACGTATAATGACTATGTAATATATATATATATATATATATATTATAATTCAAAGTCACGATTTTATTATTCTGTTTCATAACTAATAGTTTTACTTTTAAAAGAGATGAACAACAACAGACACCAGAATCCCTCTGACGTGGCTTCCTGTGAAATCTGAAACTTTTATCTGACGAGAGAATAAAATCAGTGTGTGTTCCCTCTGTGTTTTTGGGTCTCAAAATGCTTCTGTATATTCAATCTTTTTTTCCCAATAGGTGTCGATCAATAATGTCCGTGGCTTATTAGCGGGGAATAACAACTAACAAGTAGGACAATAAACGGGCCAACGGCCTTCACAACTTGCTTAATTTTTTACTCAGATTATCCATTACTCAAATAAGTAATGAATGATTATATTTAAATCCACAATCTCCTAAGTCTGTATGCCAGATAGGTGTATATAAATAACTAAAGTACTTTTGGTTTGTTATACTACAAGCAGTTTAGGCGTTGAGATTAAACCTATTTTGTTTGTTACTAATTGCAATTAGGCGATCCTAAGCCATCATTGATCAATTTATAGAGAAACTGTTTATCTTGTAACCTTTTCTCCTCCAATGGAGTTTGAAACTTGAGATTAATGAAAGTATAGCTTGCCCAAGAAAATTTCTCCGTCTATAATAAAAGTAATTTTGTCTTTCTACTTTACACTATTATAAGATTTAATGTTGTATTTTGTTTGTAGTATGTATTTCTATTTATAATTTTATATTTTGGTGTGACGTTTTATTAATTAATATTGATGTAATATTTATATATGTGATAGTTATTTACTCCCTCCGTTTTTTAATAATTGACGTTTTGGGGGAAATTTTTTGTTCCAAATTATTTGACGTTTTCAATTTTCTATGTAAAATTTATTACTAATTAATGTTAGATGACCAATGATATTATACCTTCTATTTTATTATTGGTTGAATTGTGGTTAGGTAAATAATTAATGATGTTTTTGTTTAGAAAATGATAAAAAATTAAATGTTTCTTAATCTGTGTGCATAATCCTAGAACGTCAAATATAAAAAAACGGAGGGAGTATAAAAAAGTATGAATTTAAATTAGTTATGACAAATATAAAAACCATAATATAAAATACAATTAGTTTTGAAGTTAAGTTTGAAATTTTGATTTCCGAGAAGAACATCTTCTAACTTTAAATAATAGAGTTTCACAAACTTTAAAATAAATAGTTTTTTCTGGAGATGTTTTAAATACTTGAACCGCATAAAATATTCTACGTTAGTTTATCCAAATTAAAAGAATTAAAGGCTAAACCACAATCACTTCTTATGTTTGGGATTGTTTTTTCTTAGATCTGAAATCAGAACATTGACAGAGCATATAATTTTTTAAATAACGTTTGAGTCTTTTTTTTTTTTTAAGGTTTTGTCTTTGATATCCGTCAAACTAACAACATTTGATATATTACGTGCCAGTAGGTACTTTGCTCAGCTATAAATTATGTGAAAATGGTAAGAAAATATGATGGATCATGCATCCTGTTTCTTTCATTTCTTCTTAAAGTAAATATTTTGAGGAATAATAATAACAAAGTAGTTGGTTCACCTATAGTTGTATATATTTCTTGGTCGTTTAACTCCAAATAATAATGAAATTCTAATCGTACAAATGCACCTTAATCAAATTTTGGTGTGAACTTAAAGGTAGTTATTTAACAATCAGATCTCAGAACATAAACTTAATCAACCAGAAAGAAGAAAACAGCAGCAAAAGATAATCGAAATTAGCTACTAATTTACATCTGAAAATCCTTATTTGGGATGAAAAAAAACTAGAAAAATACATGCATAGCTCCGTATAGAAAGCCAATACATATAAGCTTCTTCCCAAGAGTTATATAAGCAAGATCCGCAACAACAATGAAAAAAAAAGAACTAAATATTGGGTTAGTCTTCCTTAAGCTAGCCGATAATGATGAAAATGATTTGATTTGTTTCTTCTTTTGTTATTAGTCATGCCAACAAAGAAGCATGACAACACACCTCCTTATGATGTAAAGTTTAGCCTTTTGCTCTCTAACCACTCCTCCCATTCCTCGGCTCCACATCTTCCTCTTCGTTCCTCCTACGCTTGAACTGCTCGTCTTCATTTTCGTTTGATCCTTTGGAAGTGAAATGTGGCAGACAGAGAGATAAAGAGAGAATATTATGGTGTATGTGTGGATGATAATGAGGAAGGTGTTGACTGATGAATGAAGAAGAGTATTAAGCTTCCTTTATATATATACAAGTGGGGAAAAAGTGGCTGAGGACAGAAACCGAACCATACCGAACTAGACCGGTCCACGAAAGAGGCAACCAGTGGGTCCATAGGGGTTTGTGCACTGTTCCCTAACTCACCGGACAGTGTGTCCCTCCATACCCACGTGGACCCTCACCGTGAGGAATCTTTGCCCTAACTGTGATTATTTATGTATCTTACCACATGCTCTATCTTCATGAAAACATTACCCAAAAACCATACCGATAATCAAAGTGAGCCTATAATTTCCTTTATCCTATTTCGGTTTAGTCTTTGAATATTCGGTTTAATCTGACTAAAATCCTAAGTGCAGTGCATCAGTTGGTTTTTCAGAACTGAATTCGACGTCAACAAAAAATTGCACCAACCAAATTTGTCTGGACTAACTAATAGTCTAATACTAGCCATCCAAAATCGACACCTACTTGGTCCCGGGACGTTACTAGTAATAGTCTAACACTAGTCTAATAATTGTGACAATGAAAACTAATATTTAATTCGTTTGATTGGTTGCTCATTCATCAATTTTGTGACCTGATGTTATTTCCATATCGACAAATTCTAGTTAATAAGTAATGTATTCCAAAATCTTTTAATTTAGGCACATCACACATGCATGGAGATACGTTTTTTGATAAGCGTAGAGATCACAAATGTTTTTAGTCCAAAGATAAATCCCACAAGACCTTATATCTAAGTACACTATATCCTATTATCAAAAATGCAATTAGGTGACCAGTGCGAATTAAACTCAAATGTCAGTAGTTACAGCTGAAACTCTTTTACCACTTGGACCTACTCATCCTAGTTTGCATGGAGATATATTCAAAGTATCGAACTTATGTTTATCTATAATTTTCAGCTTTGAGTCAGGTTTAAATTATTGCTATACACATATTATAGACTATATAAAAATTCATTGTGCCGAATTTGGTGAGATAAGTTATTAAATACCAAACTATAATTAAATGAGGAACGGTTAGGCGTTAATTAGGTGGCATAATCTTAAACTAAAGATTCTTCTTTATGGAGTATAATTAAGATTCAATCAATCTCTTTAGCAAAAACGGACAACGGGTTCAAGAAGTAATTAAACCCTATTTTTAAGATACATTAATCGTTAACTCAAAGGTCATTAACATTAGATTATCACATCTTACAGCTATATCACAGTTAACAATACAGTACTCTTCTAAGATTAAAGTTAATTAAGTATAATTAGCAACACAATTAACCAAGTAGCGTTGGGTGTGGTTTGATGTGGTTTACGCGCTAGCTGTTGTCATTGATTATAGTGAAGTCCTCCTCGAACAAGGAGAGTGGAACCGCACGTGAGGTTCTCGTGATTCACAAAATGCCTTTAGCTTTTGGTCGTCTAAAAGAACAAGTTCACACAAATTAAAATTTACATTCTTTTTCTTAATATATGGTTTTATTATGTGAGTTAGTCTCTGTCATTCTTCTTTCCTTTCAATCTTGTCGTCCTTTTTATCAACCAGCTTTTTCTTCACCCCTCGTGGTTGTAACCAGTTTTTTTCAATTTATTTCTCCCGTATACTTAGTTAATATAAAAGTTGCGTACGTGTGCTTTATGTGCATTGGATAAACGTGAGATAGATCATTCACAACCTTTAGATCCAACAAAATAACTACTTTCGTTTTCCTTTTTAACCAAGAGCATGTGGCCTAGTAATTTGCTGGAGTAGATTCATCATGTGGGTCAAGACTCAGAAGCAGAGATTGAATTAAACCATATACGAGCGAAACCTTTGTGTTTCTCTCTCTTAGCCACTCCAAATGTCATGAATTATTAATTTTATTTTTTCAATATGTGATTTTTTGACAAATAAATATGTGAATTTATTATGAATTTTCGAATCAAAACCAATTAATGTTGAGTAAATTGATTTTATTATATTTTTTTACTATCAATACAAGACTTTTTTTTTCTTTTACATCTCTACACGCTCATGTAACATACATAAACAATGATGAAATCGACATTTTAGAGCATGATCCAATTCTAACATATCGTGATTCTACTATCATGTTAAATTTAATTTTATCATAAGCTTGTAAATGAAAACCAATTAATAAATTGATCTTTACCTTTTATATATTACTACTATATTATTTCTTCAATTACTAATGTGGAATTTTCTTTCATTTACTTCCAAGATTAGTAAGAATTTCGACACAATATCTATCTCATTTTCTAAAAAGAGAGTTATTCTTATATGATAAACGGACGCATGTGCTCTCTGTGAAGAGAGCTTTGAGTGTGGGAAACGACTCCAGCTTCAGTGTTTTCTTTGGACAATTTAAAAATAGAGAAGCACTTACTTCGATAGCCAGCAAAGCTAAATATCGCTTGACCAGAGACTTCTCTGACTCTTCGTGCGGAGCTCAGTTGCTCAGGGTTTCTAAGGTCCAAAGCCCCAAGGGGTAACGTGCTATTCAAGAAACTTGCCTTTTTAATTGATAGTTTCACAATTTTCTATGATATCAACAAGTATTCACTAGAGTACTCAAACTTCAGAAACAGAGTCAGAGACTGCCATGTGTGGATTTTAGGTACACTTTTTATTTACGGTTACTTGCTTTACAAGTAGTAGTAATAGTTTACTAAAGGCTAATAAGATATACATTGAGATTTACACTATTGTGATGAAAATAAAACATCATACCGTAAGTCCTCACTCCTCTCTGGGGATCCACCTGTTCCACCACACGGTCTTGCGGCCATCGGTAATCTCATCCATAGTCTCCGCAACTGTTTTCACAAGCTTCCTCTTAAGCCTAAGTGCTGATGCGAGAACGTTTCTCTGTGCACTCGCTTTCTTTCGTGGCTCTCTCTCCTATAATAATACAAAGAATCGACATTACAGTTAAAGGTCATTTCACACATTATAACTCTCTCAGGTATTAGCCACAAACCCTGAGTTCCTGAAGCTGCGTTTCTGTGAATCCGCCATCTTTTTCTGTCCCGGATCTTGCCATTAACTGAATCACCCAGTTTGCAGCTTCGCTGTAGTCTTGTTGTGTAGCTTTGAAGTACTGCATCCTCAAGTTTTGCATGACGGACAACGCAAGTAATCCTTGTCTATCGAAATATGGGTGAGCAAGAGCTGCTTTTGCGCTGATTCTTTGTCTTGCTTTGAACCGGACCATTGATGTCAGAAGTTCCCATCCGATCCCACCATCTAGATCTAATAGCTCGAACCCTTTACGGAGATCAGGGCTTGCTCGAGGCTCCACTAGTTTTCTCCAAGCGGTTAAGTCGTAGTCGCATCTTTTCAGCTGACGGTTGAACTGAATGAGGCTGCTGTCAGACCGTAAGGATGGGAATGCCTAGTAACGGTAAACGCATGGTCAGAACATTAACATAGAATGTTGATTCGTTTCCCAACAAAGGAAGCTGGTAAGAACAAAACGAAAGCACAGTCCAAACAACAGAACCAAAAGCAATCCAGGTCATGAACTCTAGAGTATTCCCCTACTTTCCAAATGCACAAACAACAACACACTCAACATCACTAAAAACCTATTTACTCCAATCCTAGATAATCATGCATGAGTCAAAAACTCAGAGAAAGCTACAAGCGATTGGTGGATTTGTTACTTACCATTTGAAGGAAGATGAGGCCGATGCTATAGATATCAAACCTATCAGGCAAATTCATCTGTTTGGAACAAAACAACAAAACATTAAAATCCGACTCATGAAACTAGGATCGTTTTATATTAACTAAGCTCGTGTAATCAACAATTAAGTTGGCACCTGCCACAAGACAGGGGAAAGTGCAGCTGCAACAGGTGCTGAAGGTGCAGATGGAGTTTGGGTGCTCATGATGTATTGCTCAGGTGCTGCATACCTGAAAGCAACAAGCCGAAAAAGAAAGATACATATATCTGAGGTTCACAACTACTAAAAGGTTGACATATATGATCCTTGGCAGAGAAAGATATACAAACTTGGAAAGATTTAAGACCTTGGATCCAGGAGAAATTCCTTTGGAATGTAGTTAATTCCAACTCTCAAATCAGCTGCAGCTCCAAGATCGATAATTTTGAAAGCACGAGAACCTGCTCAAGTTTCAGTGGATAACAAAAACGAGTGTCTTCATCCTTTCATTGAGTTCCTTTCTCAGAAAAAGGTTCAAGAAATAAAACCACTTTACCTTCCGAGAAAATAATGTTCTGAGGCTTAACATCCCTATGGACAATCCCAGTTGAGTGAAGACCATCCAGTGCAAACAAGAGTTGCCTCATGATAGTCTGAATAATTATGTTTTCTCTTTCCAGCCCTTTAGGCAAGTCTTGAACTTTCCCAAGGATGATAGTTTCTACCTACATGATTTGCCTTCAAAATGTGATAACATATATAGGAGAGATGACTCCATAAGAATACAAATAAGAATACAAAAAAAGATCAAAAATACTACGGACATTGTATGGGAAATCTTTACTCTGCAGCAAACCAGCAAGTGTAGATTCTCCTTCATACTTCCATAACAGCCAATACTCAGGTCCTTTCTTTGAAGACTTCTGCAATGGTGAATCTACAATCATGAGCAAGTACTCAAGTGAAAACTATCATCTACAAAGGAAGCAAAACACCACCTCGAGAAATCCATAAACAAAATCAGCACAACTGTTCCCACAAGCTCTACGAACCCTCTCGTTCATCCAAATCTCCACTGCACCGTACTCAGTCGCCTTCTTCACCACATACTCACCATCCTATTCAATAAAAATGATAACTTTACAATGGTGACGTTGAATCTCAAACTCACAATCAAACATTTGAGATCAAACACTTACATCATTAGCACGTTTCTTGGACAATGAAGCTCTATAGACAACACCAAACGAACCTTCACCTAGTTTCTTCCCCAACACGAAATCATCCTGCAAAAACCCTAATTCCCATCAAAATGAAATCAAACCCAAAAGACAAATGGGCCGATCCAATAACCAACCTTCCTGAAAGTGGGCCTGAACAACCTCTCAACGAAGGCAAGAACAAACATATCGAAGAACCCAGGAGCAACGCCAGGTGTGGCCCACAGATAGGAAAGAGCGGTGAGAGCTAAAGCCACTCCAGGAGCGGTGATCGTTAAACCGTTCGATTTGGGCAAGGTGCTCCGGTAGATCATGTCGCCGCACTCCATGACCGTGCATGGAAGCCCGACTCCGACTCCGAGGAAGAGATTGTGAACCGCGTCGATCAGGTGAGCTCGACAGAGCTTATTAACCGTTGGTTTGGAGGTCGAAATGGTTTGGGTTAGGGAGAAGGGTTTGAGTTTCTTTCCGAGAAAGGGAGTGGGAGTTCCGATGTAAGCTCCTCCCGGAGAGATTGTGGCCATGGAGGAAGGAAGAAGAAGAAGAGGACGAGAGAGAGGAGAAGAAAGATAAGATATTTTTTTTTTGGTATAAGATGAGGAATACAAAGTTCTTGATAGTGAAGGCCCATTAATCGACATTAAGCCCACTACAACCCACTACAATAAAAATGAACCAATTACGGGCCGCTACGTGTCAGTGAGACCCGTAAACAGTGTAAGAAACCCTCCAAAAACAGTTTTTATTTATGAATTTTAAAAAACAGTTCTTGTTCACGGGCCCCACATGTCAATAGCACCCGCGAACAGTACAAGAATCACCTTAAGAAATTTGGGATAAAGATGGCCTTATGATCGACTAATTGTGAGATAAATGAGTCGGCCAATGGAACAACGATAATATAAATTTATATTGAAGCGAAAAATGTATAATTAAGGAAAATAAAAAGACGGATTTTCCTTTTAAAATAAATAAAAAATATAGGAAAATAGTTTTTTTTTTCTGTAACTGGACTTAGGAAAATAGTTTTGGTAATGGATGTTTTCATGTATTAACGAATCTGCAGTTTCTTCGAACTTCTCCATCGACCAAGCTCTTAGAGTTCAAAATGTTCCCCATCTTCACCATCGACTTTGAGAATTGCTCGAAGAAAGCCACCGGATCCTCCGCGTACTTGCTCACTATCCGCCGCGTCTGTATACCGAACATGCTCGTGTACATCTCCTGGTCCGAGTTCAGTAACCCTTCTCCTCTCACCAGCGTGTGGTATATGGAGTTGTCGAATAGATTCGGCGTCACATTGTCCATCGCTGTCACGTTGCTGTCACCTTCTCCGCTGCTCTCCGGACACATCTCTCGAAGGCTCGCCAGGTATGTCTCCGACACAGGAGTTAGAGCTGACGTCCCCCTAAAATCACCGTAGATTCTTGAACGGAAGTTCCGGCATTGTGCCTTCCCGATCGTGTGAGCACCTACGTACATGAAGTTGATCGGTTTGATGTTATAATAATCCGGTCTACAACAATACTAAAATCAATCCCCGGTTTAGTTTGGTTTAGAGTTTTGGTCTTACCAATAAGAGCGACCATGTCTTCAACAGAGAGACCCTGGTAATAGAATTTAGAGATGATGCTGACTAAACCCTCTTCAGGAGTTGGAAGGTTCGTCGTGGCAAGTTCGTAGCTTGCGGTCTTTGAATCTTTTCTTCCCACAGGAACGTCCCAGTAAGGCCCACCAACCTTTTATCAAACATGTTTCAGTTTTATAAATTCATATGATACTATATAATATACATTAGTGTTTGTGGACTAATAATATATACCAGGATTGTAGCATCTCTAGCAGAAATTGTGAGAAGATCAGCACAGGAAACGACTCCAGGACATTCGGATTCGATTATGTTCTTGATTCTGTCTACAATTTCATATCCTTTCAGTGAGTTTATGTTGGGAGAAGCTTTCTTCTCTCCCTGTAGTGTCTCTGTTTCGTCTAGTAACACCGATGCATCACATCCCTGCAAAACAATTTATTAAAATAAGTATCCATACCATTCCACAAAGCAACCGTTATACTAAATTACATGATTTCTTGCGTCTCAAGCAATGTGTGTATATGTACTTACTTGGACAAAGCAGTCATGGAAGTGTAAACGAATAACTATGGCTGCGTTTCTTGGATCTTCCTTCACTATGCATTCCATTTCTTTCTTAATTACGTCAAATACGGTAGGGCAAGTAGACTTGTAATAATCTAGGGTTAAAGGAAGATCCTTTCCCTGTACATCAAAGGAAAAGCATGGGATAAAAATGGCATGAGTGATAAAGATCACAAGGAGGAGTTTCATTGTTCTTCTCTTGAAACCCTTTTTTGATCCAGTTTTGGGTGGGACTTCAAATAGATATATAAGTTTTAGAGAAGTAAGGCATTGTAAGGTTTTAGTTTTCTTGTGACAGAAGGGTCTTGTTAAGGTTGGTCAAGTGAGATGCAACTAATTTTGTGAGATGGTTGTTGGGGTTTCCTATGACCTAAAGATAAATTAGATGAAAGTTCATTTGAACAATATAGTACAGATGGTTATTTCACCAATAATCATATATTACCATAAAATGTACTATTTCCACATTTTTATTCTGATTTTTTTTGTTTCAAAAGTATTTCTTTTGTGTGTATTTGCATTATAGCTGCAACCATGTTCGTTAAAATTGATTATTGAAACACATCTGCAAGTCTCGTTGTTTTTGTAGTTTTCCCAACTGTATTTGGTCATCAAAATGACCTTTTCCATGGTCACGGAAAAATAACAAATTAAAATATGTAAATTTCTTTTTTTTTGGTAAAATATGTAATTTCATAACTTAATTTACATATTTTGAAAATATGATTTGAGCGCCGGTTCCAAATTAAGTAATATCTCATCTTATTTAGCTATAAAATAGAGCTGAGTTTGGAAGTATAAAATAGAGGTGAGATATGAATAATTTTCAGGTCGATACTTGAATTTCTCTTAACCTATATATGTATATAGTTTTGTAATTATAGTGCTAATTGTTATTCTTTTGCTTTGTCGCCTTCCGCTCAAATAAGTAGGAGGGAAATTATGATCCACTCGTTGGCGTATTGAATTTTACGATTTGACTAAAAGACACTTAAAATAATAACAACGTAGTCAACAATCTATGATAAATTTATTTTAATCGTCGTCATCTTGTTATTAACTTATTACTTAAAAAATATTGTCAGTCTTGGAAATAGTGTAAAACAAGTTTATATGGGGCAGGGATGCATTAGTTGGAAGAAACTCGTGTTTAGGTGGTTTTGGTAAAAAGAGGTAGGAGCTTTTGATGACGTCTTCGTCATGACCTCTAGATGTATGTATCTGACTTATACCAATGCAATTTAAATCGACGATACAAAATATTAACATCCATCCGAACGATTAGATCATCCCCTGAAATATTAACAGCGTCGTGCTAATAACTCAAACGAAACTTGCATGGGCCACTTTTTACATATGTTTTTTTCCTTTTAAACAAAATAATGGTTTTGAAGTGACTGAGCTCTTGGAACTGTTCTAAGAAAACAATGAGCGGTGGTTGTCATCAAAAGAGTACGTATGTGATAATGTTCTGATCACCTTTGAAGTGTTTCTACACACTCCCTTGTAGGCACTTTCAGACGAAGACAATTGTTCGTTAAGACCGGTTTAAGTAACTGGCGAGATGAAGCATATGATTGCATAGAGTGGAGCGGTTCAACAATGTTTTATGTTCAGTAGTAAATTGTTATAGTTTCTTCATTAGAAGAGCAAGATCTGCCAAGACTAAAATTGTAGAACTTGTGAATGGATCTTTGGGAATCGATAAGTACTTAAATGGTCTTCATATCATCATCTACCAAGAAAATTATGCTGAAAGAGGTCCTCTTGAAAATCCTAATTTATATTTGGTCGTGCCTTCTTACACCATAATCTCTTTTTGCAAATGCATTTTATTATTCGATTCTGGCGGGACAATACACCAGACGAAAAATAAGTATTGGATTGCTAATAATGTCAAAAGAATTAACTCATGTCTTAGATATTTTGACGGACAACATTGCGAGAAAACCTCTTTTTACTTCGATATGCAAAGGTGTCCCTGAGATATTAAAGATCCTAAACAATTTAGTAAGTGTTGTGAATTTTTTTTTAAAATAAATTTGGGAATCTTTTTTCGTGTAATTTATTTTAAAAAAATTGAGGGCTTTAAGTCAATGTTTCACTTTGCTATGCTCAAGACCACCCATATCGTTATGTATTTCATGCAACGGTACATTCACTTTGGAGAAGACATGAAGAACATCATCAGGCCCCGTCTTGCGTAAGGCATAGATAAGCAAGTTCGTCGAAACATAATTTCTTCCACTCAAGCTATGGGAAGAACTAGATATGAGAAAGCTATGGAGGTGGGGGTTGCTTCAAGATGATATCAAGTATTCATCATAGCAAAACCGGTAATCTTTAAATCAATTGGCTTAGTTGATATGTTCCAAAACAGAGTTGCATCTATTGTATAACAAAAATTTGAGTTGAATTAATTTTACATTCATTATAAGAAAAGAAAATTAAAGATTTTGCTTATGATATGTTTAAGACGTTTAATGTTAGCAAAAAGATAGCTGGGGATTAACCTTCACATCCTCAATGTTATTTGTGACAGACGTTGCTGACCTTTCTCTTCTATAATGCATTTTACCTTCAAACATTTCTCATGACCCACACATATACTTTGAACTAATTCTACTGTAGATTAGAATCTTAACTTCTGGGAACGCCAAAAACGTAAACTTCAGTGATTTAATTGGTGGTCTTGTGAGACCCGCATGAATAATATAAAAATAAAACCTAACACAATAAATCCGTCTGAATATATTAATCTAAACAAAGACTCGAGCGTAATTGACTTGACGTTTATGAACTTATTATAAAGCGAGATGTCCTTCACAATCTCTCCACGGTCTCAACCTCTACATGTTTTCATTTAGTTGAGTTATGATTACTTTTTGTTAGGGCATCATTATCCTTACAACTCCTAATGGGGTTCTTAAATTTTCTTTTTTTTTTGCTTAAAAAAAAATAAAAAAAATAAAAAACGAACCAATCGCGGACTGCCACGTGTCAGTAGAGCCCGCAAACAGTGTAAGAAACTCTCTAAAACCGATTTTGATTTAATAGTTTTTAGAAACGGTTCTTGCACTGTTCATGTGTCTCACATGTCAGTGGGACCCGCGAACAGTGCAAAAACCTCTTCTAAGGATCCCGTATAATCATGTCTTAGAGGTTTATATATGAATATAGTAACAGCAAAAAATTTCGAAATCAATATATATTCAATAATTGCAATTTTAGGATACCATGTTACAGAAGAGAAAAGAAAACAAAAAAAAAGGGCCGAGAAATCTAATCGAAATGTATGATGTTACAGCAGAGATTTTTGTCATCTTATCTAAGATGGCAACCAAATCATGAAAAATGTTTGAAGAAAGTATAGTGGTGTGTCTAATTTAAATGAGAGAAGTTTCCAAAGTGTAGACACACATCCAATAATAATTTAATAATTTCACATGGGAGACTTATGAGTAAGAGACAAATGAATCCATGGGGAAGTATACCTGACAAAAGCAGGCATTCAAAGCAAAGCAAAAAAGTTTGGTGATAAGGGACATAACCACTTTTTCTTTAACAGCAACCAAGCAACATCTCATTTACTAATTCATGTTTAAGAAACCTTTTTAGCATTTTTTTTTCATAAAATATTTTTTTAGCATATTATCCTAAGTTCATAGACTCATCATATACTGACAAGTTTTTTTTGGTAAACCGTATACTAACAATTTAAGAAAGTAATATTCTAGAATCCATCTATGAGAGTGAAAGAGAAGCCAATCCAAATTCTCATTTTTTCTCAACTACTCACCCACTTAAGCGTCAAAAAAAAAAAACAATATAATATCATGTAATATTTCTAAATAATCCAATATATTGGCCAAAAGTACTGTAACTTAATCCCATTACTAATGAAATAAAGATAGTATTACAGAGAGAAACAGTAAACTCACTCGTGTAGGATGACTGATAGATAGTACACAGACCCACATGAGAAAATACAAATGATTCTCCTAAAAAAAAGCTTGGAGGCATTAACGATGTGTACAATTCTGATAAATCCTAATATACATCCACTCATGAGACCCACAAATGCGTATTATTATTTGTACTATGATGATCAATTTTCATAAAGTTCAAAAACTGAATTACTTGAATGTTTAACAAGAAGGGTCAAAGTCCTAGTACAACATCATACCCATTTTTAATGTTATAGATAGTTTCTCACCACTTGATTTTGCTTAGCTGTAACCAATTTGAAATCCAAATGACTGTGAAAAAAATGCAAAAGATGAAAGCATAAACAAGTCGGAAGTAATTTACTAATCTCTATTTTGTCACTTTCCTCAAGAATAAAAAGACAGTCAGTAAATCCAGTTGGGTTACATTCAATGCAAAAAAAAAACTCTATATTTTGGGAGAGAGAGGAGAGAGGAACCAAAAGGCTGCAACACTTTTTATGACCAAGACAGGACTGAGAAGGAAGAAGAGTATTAAAGGAATGAGGAAGAGGAACAGCTCCTAACCTAATTAAGAAAATAGGTTTTCATATTCCTTCTTGTTTGTTGTGGGATTGATTGTAGCTCAGTGAACAAGAGAGAGAGAGAGAAGTAAAAACTAGTAAATGTTATGTCTATCCTATCATGTGGTTATTATTATCAATAAAAAGAAAATAAGAAACAAAAAGGTAAGTGTTAACCAATGAGCATTGCTTGCAGATCACTTAATGAAGGAGAGCTCAAAACAGATAAGTCTGGTTTGGTTGGTATTGATGTACTCTGTCTCTTCTACGGTTTGTGTGGTTCGAACCGTGTTTTTGGAACTATAACATTTGATTCCCTTAGAGATATATCTCTATAAAAGAAAGTTGTATAGACAATTATTTTTTTTATAGAAACTGTACTATTTTTATTTCAAGAAGTCACTTACTAACATTTTCTCCTTCATATCCATATCTGAAAATGGCTTGTCATGTAGTTATTAAGTTGAGCGAAACAAATGGTGTTTAGAATTGCCATGTGGTGATACTCACTCCTCGTATTCAATTATAAGAGTGATTCAATAGGCTCCAGCTTTTCTTGATTCTCAAACACAAAAAAGGCAAAAAAAAAATTAGACACAAAAGACAAAGTATGTATCGATGATGAAGAGCAAAGCCAAAGGCAGCGAGAGAGACTGAGGCTATATCAGAGGGTAACAAGCTGAGGTAAGTAACGTTAAATAAAGAGAGAAAAAAAAGCTAAGTTAACTTTTTGAGTTGGCAATGGAGTCTCCAAGGATCCATGGAGAAGGTGCTGAGGAGAAGAGTAGTTGTGAATCAGGATGGACTATGTACATAGAAGACACCTTCCATGGAAACCATCACTCCGAGGTTGTCTATGATGATGATGATGATGATGACCGTGTAAAAGAAGGGGAAGGTGGTGATGATAGTAGTGAAAATGGGAGTGATGACTCTATGACTTCTGATGCATCATCATGGCCTAGCACCCAGCTTCCAAGGAACACCAAGAATCATGTAGCTGCAAAGAAGAGCAATGCCAAACAAGTCAGTCATCAGATAAAGAACAGAGCTTGTGAAAAGTTCAGCGACGAAGAAGAGGAATCTGAGTTCAAGCCTAGAACAAAAGCCACAACAACTAGTCGCGTTCAAAGTAGAGGCAAGGTGAGCAAAACCAAATAAGACTCCTCAATGCATTGTTTGCTATATCCAATGTTCTCTTTGGCTCAATATCAGAACCAAGACCATGTAGTTGTTTACTTTCATTTGAGATTTATGTGTAATTTGCATTGCTTTCTTTAAAAGGATTATGTTTTTTGCTTAAAGCAACTCCCCGTTCCTGTATCTGCCTTGGAGCTATGCTAATAACACAAAAAAAAACGAACGTTTCAATAAATCCATAGCCATTGAAAAAGCAAAACATGTACACGAACTACTCATTCATTCAAACAAGTTTCAGATCCAAACGATTTGAGTTTGGGAATAAAACAAAGAGGTTGATGACAAAACAGGAGTTTCTAAGGTTTTTACTATGTGTGGCCCCAAAGTAGCTAACATACCATAGCCTTTGCCTGTTAACAAAGAGTTTCTCCTTTCAATGCCTTCACATGATTCTTTTTTTTTAAAGAACAACTTACAATTATTCAAGATATGTCATTATCAACTCTCACAAACTTTACATAACCAAAAAATTCATAAAATAGTAGTATTTCACATCAGGAAAACAGTTATAAAAGATCCCGACAAAAAAGAACATGTTTGTGATATTCTTCTCACCTTTTCAACACAGTAAGAACCATGTAGCTTCTGCATGTTCACAACAGTAAATACATGGCCAACGTCTAACCCTCAAATTTTAAATAGTTAATATGTATCGTTTATTTGGCTCTATATTGTCCAAAATATATATTCTACGGAGCATTTGACCTTTAAACCGTAATTGTTTCAAGTTCCATAAAGAGTCAATATTAAATAAATATAAATGTATCTATCAGAAATAAAAACAAAAGAGGTATAGTTTCTACTATTTCAACTGAGAGTCAAAAGCACAGTAACAAAGTCAATCAATAGATCAATACTTTGAGATAGCATGATGCATAACTTTAACTTGTAACCAATATAACAGTTTAAGTCTTAGAAAATGACTGAAAAGTTTGGGGCACCTTAAACTGAGAGCAGAAAACAACAAAGATTTTTTAGCTGTCAGCTTGCTAGGAGAGGACCGCCTTCACGTAGATGTGATTCTCAAGTCACTTTCGAGACTGTAATCTCAAATCCACCATGCACGTGCAGAAGCAATAAACAGGTAGATGATAATGAAATAAGGGTCGTCCAATCTTAATTCTATGTCCCACAAAATTGTGAGAGATTAAGACTCGGAAAATGCACAAAAACACATTGGACTTGGTCTACCAATTTCATTTTCAGGAAGACTGTGGAACCAAACGAGAAAAGGCCAAGAACCATGCATTTAGACTAAACAAATGGCCTCTGCACACGTTCCACTGGTATTTGAATGTGACACCCAAGGATAAGATTAACAAAAGGCAACCACCAATCATTAAGAGGGGTTTTAGTAAGCCAGTAACATATCTCATTGCCTAGGAAAACAATAAAACAAAAGTAACCATAACTCTTTTTTTTCCAAGAACATAGTATATTCGAGAAACTGGCAGAGTCACATAATGAAACTAAAATTACATAATCATTTGAGAAGATTTATAAATGAAGCCCATTTAGCACAGATGTACACTGAAAAAAAAAAAAAAAAAAACATAGATGTACACTGGATATAGAAACTAGTATTCAAGACAAGAAACCTAGGCAGACTTTAAACCCTTGTGTTTATCCTCATTATTCAACCATAACCGGTCCTGGATATAGTTTAATGTAAACATTGGTGTTACCTCTCAGGTTTTAAGGAGTCAATATACAAATATTTTATAGCCTCAAAATTATTTTAAAATGTATACTAACATGTTCATTGTACCTAAAATTTCAGGGTCGGCCATGGAGTCAATTTTTGAGCTCTCTCTTGAACAAGACTGATGGACTATGGGTTTGTTCGAACTCAGTGGTCTGGTTCCAGTTTGCAATATAGCTGAACCTGAAAGCTGATCGAGACTGGAACCAGACTGGAAATTCCATCGTAAGAAAATTGATGGAATATGTAAGATTTGGCTACGATGGTGCCTTCTGCCTTCCCGGTTTCTGCATCAGAGGAGCCGGTGGCGGCAGAGTCCATTTAGGTGGTGATGGTCGTGGCGGAATTCAATATAACAGAGGTGGTAGCAGGGACAGAATTGGTTTCAGAGAGACCATGTACACTGACTTGCTGGTCTGGATCATGTGGTGCAGTTCATTTGCATTTAGACAACGAACTGTACAAACCTCTTGTAAGCAAGAAACAACAATCTACTGGTTGATTACAAAATCCCAGAGACCTTCAAACACAATAACGACAACAGTAATTACTATGTTGTCAAGGAAGTGAAAGAAGCTGCAATGGCACCTCGGTCTTATAACTAGCTAATGAAGTTGTTAGCCTTTGTTGTTTAGTTTTGTATCAATCTCACAAAGGCTAAACATATCTACGTTGAGATGAATGTTCTGCTTTCATAATTTATTGTATTTTGTGGGCATGGACAATTTGTACGGTTTGTTTAGCTAGCCATTTGGACTTTAATCAAATACAAAAAAAAAAAGTTGAAAAGAAAACTTAAAATAATTTATTGATTTTTCTTGTAGTTTCGATTACTACAATTTTTGTTATGTATTTCTCATACAAGTAGAAGAACAAGAGAGGCTTTCATGGTGGGCCAGGAGGAGCGGCTCTGACATTAAGACGGATGGGCCGGGCCGAGCGCCACTGACATGGTGGAAGAAAGCGACAGAGCAGAGGATAGAGGCGATGAGAGCATACAATCCAAATCCGATCATCATAGAGAAACCGGCAACGATCAGATCCATCACCGTCTCAATGCTCATTATTCCCATTTTCATCTTCAGACTTTTCAAGTTGGTTACAACTTTGAGAGCGTTGAAACTTTGAAAAACAGAATGCATTGTACTTGACGTGGGACCAATGAAACTCGCATTTGCCACGTTACGTGATAAAAACTCTAATTATTAAATCAAATTTTTTAACACAATACTATCTTTAAACAAGGAAAACAAATTAATATCGAAAATGTAAAATAATGAAATAAAAATACACGAAAATAATAGTTTTTGATGAATTAAGTTTGGATGGAGATCCACAAAAAAATAAGGATATAGCAGAAAGAGAGGCAATAGTATAGGAGATGTAACAAAGTACAGAACATAATTTAGTAAAACTAATAATAATTGTTTTATAGCTTTATTATTCTTAAGACAAGTGAAGAACATGTCACTGTTTAACTATACAATCAATAAAAAGTAGGAGAAAACAACAAAGAGGATCACACAAGAGATTTTTCCTTGAGGCTAATAATTGTTCCTAATTTTGTTTTAAAATGGTTATATATATTTGTAGAATCAAAACATAATTGTACGTAGCTAATAATTAAATAAATGGATTAAAAGCAAAGAAAAACTCACTTATCATCATCATCATCACCAATGCACAAATCATGGAAGAATTCACGCAAAACTTTCTCAATGTTGTTTAATGTCACAACAACCGGAACATCAATGATATATCTGCCATTGGCTGGAGTCTTGAAGGCTTGATATGAGCTAGAGCAACATCTCTCACGTTCACAAACCTATAATGTTTACTCATAAAAGGATCCTTACTCTTTGTCAGATCCACAACCACATCTACAGAGAAATTAAGGGTTGGCTGCAAGAGTGGTCCAATTACAAAAAAAGAAAGTTAAACTGCAAAAAAAAAATTGTTTTAATGTTTTTAACTAATCAAGTCAGATACTATTTTGACTACATATTAGTCCATCTTCAGTTTTTAGGAAATCACTTTATAGTTGGATAACTGTTGACAAAAAAAATGTTGGATGATTTTTGCTTTTGTAGAGGTAAATAAAACAACAGCTGAGATACACTGCTTGAAAATAAATACAAGAGAATAGAGTATTTACAACACAATGTACAAATAATGGTAACTTTCTCAAGAGAGAGAAAAGCAGAACTCAAATTTGTTTCCATTAACAAAAAACAAAACAAATAATGAAAGAAACAGCACAAAAGCTGCTGCAAAAACTGGTATGCATCTCAAGTTGCTTGCCTTTCTGATCTCTGTGTTCATACTACTCTTTTCAGACACAGAATGTTCCTCAACATTAGTTTCTGGTTCTTCCCTTGTTGTCTCATCCTCCTGTTCAGATAGAGAGAAAAGACCACATAAAATTAGTACAATAGAGACAATGATCTAATATTTTGCTTTATCCATCATTGTTCTGAAGTAACAAAGCTTCAGTCTTGCCGAGATTTTCCTACAACAAAAAAAAATATAAGGAATATCTGCTTGAAGATTGAATACCTGCCTGCAGACTTTCAGCAAGTGCCTCTATTCCTCCACCATCTGTGTTAGAAGGCAGCTCTTTGTCCCCATCATAAGTTCCATTTCTTTGGTGTTTACTTGCCTCTGAGCATTGATTCACTCTCAGTTTTTCATTTTCCTTTGCCAAAGAATATAGCTGCAAAAAGACATTAATGGTTGGCTTGAGTACACTTTTTTTTGACAAAGAAAAAAATTTAAGGCACATAGAGGAACTGACCTGTTCTTGTATACGTTCCCTTTCACTGGATAACTGCATCACCATATCCATCAAAAGCTTGTTTCTCGTAGCTATTTCTTGCGCATATTTCTCTTTTTCTTCTTTAGCTAGATCCAATGATGCTTCCAAGGATTTGGCTCTTTGCCTCAAAGATGTCACTTCTTTGTTAAGTACAGAGTTCGTTGTAGAAAGCACAATGCATTGCTCCTCAACTGTCTCCATTCTACTCTCAGCTTTAGAGGCTTTAGATTTAAGATCTTCGATCAAGGTCTCCATGTCCCATATTGCTGAATATAACATGTTCTGCTGTTCTTGACTTGCTTCAGATGTTACCTTGGAGTTTTGTAGTTGAAATTCTAATTCCCTGAGTTGCTTCTCCAGCGAGTTCACCTTCTTTGTCTTCTTATCATCAGCACCTTTGAGGAAATTTAGTTCCTCAGTAAGTTCAAAATTTGCAGCACTTAGCTCTTTAATCTTAGTCTCTCCACTCTCAGCTCTGCTCTCAGCCTCGAAAAGGTTTTCTTTGACTGACTCATTCGCATTTTCCATTTCAGCAAGATGTACCAAAATCTCTTGTTTAGAGGCATTGACACTTTTCAGCTCAAGCTCGGTATCTTTCATTTTTTGCTCAACTGACTTCACATGTTCCCTCAAAGTAAGTACTTCTGAAACTATCTCTTGATTTTCTGCTATTTTTCCCTCAAGCTTTTTCACAAGAAGATCTTTGGCTTCGAATTGTACAGTGCAATCTTCAAGCTTAGCCTTAAGTTCAGCTTCTCGTTGAGCTAACCCATTCTGACTGAACTGGATAATCTGAAGACGGCCAACAAGTTCCTTTGAAACACCCATAAACACCTCTGAGGAATTTTCTGCTTCAAGAAACCGTCCCCATATAAACTCTGATGCTTCTTCCATCCTAGAAGATACCTCTTCTGTGTAGTGTAGCTTGAGTTTCAGCTGTTCTTCATTCTGCTGGAACTCCATTAACTTCTTCTCAAGCTCTAGCTCTCTTGACAATGACTTCTCCAGCATCCTCAGAGCATTTTTATGCCTCAAATCCGATGGCCTTAACGCATATTTCTGCCTTAAATCTTGACTGGTTCCTGTATACTCCACTGACTCTTCATTTTCACCTGCCAACATGTTTGTCTATAACAACCAGAAGCTAAGAGATCCAATCCACACAAGAACTGTTATGAGAAATGCTTACTTGTTCCATTTCTTATGTAATGGAGTGTTCTTCGAAGCTGAGCTAGTTGCAAAGTGATCTCTGAGACTTGTCCCCTAGACTGCTTCAATGATTCTGCAGATTCAGCCAACTTGCCTTCCATAACAATGTAGTCTACCTGTTTGCAAGCAGATAACTTATAAGAAGTGTCAACAATTTGGGCTTCAAGCTCATCCAAAACCTCGTCCACGCCCTTTAACTCAGACTCCAATATACCACATAACAAATCAAATGTCAAAGCTTTCTCAAAAGATGCTGCAGAAGAACCAAGTGTTCCCATCCCTTCAAGGTCATTATCCCAAGCCAAAAGGTGCATAAGAAGAACATGCAGGTTCAGCAGCTTTTCACTAGTATAAGCCGAGTCTATCTCTAGCTTTGTCAATATCTTAAACATCCCTTCTTTCGCTTGCTCCTCCTCACTTCTACTAGACAAGGCTTCACCGTGATTATACACATCTTCCTGACAGATATCCTCCATCCCTGGCCTGAAAAATTAAAAAATTCAAAGCTTAGCTACTAGAAACAAGGAAAAAACAAATCCAAACTACCATAATGGCACTATGTTTCTAGTCTACTCTCTGCAGAGTAATGAATATAAACACTCGTTTTTCATATCATGGCATTAGTCTCATAGACAAGTCATAGCCCAATTTTTCTCTGTGAAACTAATCATTCGTTAACTAGTACTCAAAAATGTCCACAGAAACACTATTCCCAGACCAAAAGTGCCTACTTTGGAGAGAACCATATGCAAGAAAAGGGGAAGTCAACTTAACAAGTTTCCTAGATCACACATTTGACTTGTCAGATAGTATTATGTTGGCTACAATTCTGGTAAGACAAGGAGATCAACTTAACAATTGTTACTTGTATCACCACAAAGATTCAAACTTTACAATGAAAGATCAAAACCCAACAAGCAAAAACGAAAAACCAAGAAGCAACAATGGTCGGTTCCGTTTACTTGGAACAGACAAGACAGAGAGAGTTGAGAAGTCAAACAGGATCTGGAAAGGAGATAACTGTACCGATGAGCTTTTAATGCAAACTCGGATAGATGAAGAAACCGATTAGGAAGCTTTGTCCGTGACCGTCAACGTACTCGAGGTTTCAAAGAGTCTGGAATGATAATGCTAAAATGCGCAGCTTGTTCACAAGTCAGCTAACGATAAAGAAAACGCGCGCATGATAGCTGCAAACTTGGGATTGGTGTTGTGCGCACGTTAGCCGATGTTTTTTGTAGTGGACGTTGAATTATTGAGAAGAAACAACTTTAAAGGTTTGTCTGCTTCTTATTGGTTCATTACAGCCAAAAAGAAGTAAAAATGACAAAATCTCTTTTCTCTCGTGATGTCTGTAACACACCTTAACACATGTGTATATATAGTTAGACAATTTAATGTGAAATTTTCAAAAAAATTTGAATATTTTTAAAAAAGATTATTGAGCATACAATTTCTTCTTTAATGTTGAGATAACATGATATTTTCGCACTTAAGATTATGATTTCTTTGCAATTATTTTATTTATAAATTTAGTTTTGTTAACTAGAATTTTATTAATGAAACTAGAGCAATTTATGGTAGAATGGCATCTGTGTGATTTAATTTATGAAGATTATGACAGCCACTTGTATGATGATGTAACGCTCTAGTTCCATTTTATGACTAGCTATGTTTGACAACGTTTTAGTTGTGAATGGTTAGGTGATATATATGGGAATGACCCTAAATGAGTTGCGGTTTTGAGTTATTTATCTGTATATATATTTGCATTAGATGATTACAATTTTATTATCCGAGACCAAACTAAAATTAAATTAAAGAACATTTGGCAAAACAAAAGGTAACTTAGATCAGAGATCGTGCTAAGATATCTAAAGCACGATATTGCACGCTCCAAAATATGAGTATTGTAAGCCTTTGGGTTTGTATCTATGTATACATGAACTCTTTGAATGTTTTATCATATAGAATTAGGTTTAGTAAACTGACTATGTTGTATCTAATTATGATGAGAAAATAGGTCAAATTTTACAAGTAATAAAACTGGACATTCTAAAACGTGATGGGTATGTGGTGTCGAGTTATGACTTGCACGCGAATGTGGGGACAAATGGTTGGGACGCTATCTAGTGACTAGCTAGTGATGGTGATTGGGCTCATGAGTGACCATGAATGTGAATGGAAAATATATATAAAGACCATGCTACTTTGATTGTTTACTTAATGTGATCAGCAGGTTTCCTTTACGGCCTTGTGTCGTGCATGTTAAGTATACGACGATATATAATGTGACTTGGATAGAATTTTTGTGGTGAAGAGTTATGCACACGAGATTACAAAACTATTACCACGTGTCAAGGTTGTCTCAGATTCCAGAAAAAAAAGTAATGTATGATTACTTTGTGGGGTTAATGGGTGATATCAAAAACATGTACGATTGTTTTAAGCTTTTAGA